>PVIY010001802.1:0-141302 GCA_004026745.1 Myrmecophaga tridactyla | reverse complement strand
AAATGCTCCAGTAGTTTTAGGGCAATAGCTCTTAATGATCTATATTTAATGTGTAGGCATACAAAGACTGTCTTTGCTGCATTATCAGTATTGCTTACCTTTTCTCAACCTTTGGTTCTTTTTATAGATTGCCTACAAGTCTGCAAAATAATTGTCTATTTCAGGCCTTATTTGAAAATGTTTAAGAGACTGCTTTCTTTCTCGTCTGAATAAAAAAAACTAAAAATTCAAACTCTTCATTTAAAATTCCTTTTAAAGCACTGATGTAGTAGGATTGATGACTGCGTTTTTACTTAGGACAAGTAATTTGACCTCTAGGGACCTCAGTTTCTTGTTTCCCTTATTTAATTAGATAAACTTCAGGCTACTTTTTTTTATGCTGTATAGCAGGGGTCACATTTCATTCTTTTTCCATGTGAGTATCCTGTTATTAAAGCACCATTTGTTGATTTTTTATTTTTATTTTTTTGGTCGTTAGGGGGAAGTGCACTGACCGGGAATCTAACCTGGGTCTCCCGCATTGACAGGCAAGACTTCTACCACTGAACTACCCTCGTAGCCCCAAACTACTGTTTTTTGAAACTGATTGATTTACTTACTTGAACAAAACATTAATACAAAGGAAGCCATGGGTTCTTGAACCACATGAAAGATATTTTTGGTTGTCCCCCCTCTGTTTCAAGGCCACAAAATGTAATCTGGTTAGTCATCTTGCCAATGCATCCATTGGCCTCCAGAAAGAATCTAAAAGGAAAGACAAAAAAACACGTTAGGAAAATCCTTTGCCATTATTTGTGAAAAAGTCATCGAGAGTATCCTTAATAATAAAGTTAAAAGTTTGGAATTTAAACATAGGTTCTCAGAGCAAAAGAGAAAGCATGTGGTCAGAACTCACCCTTGGTATCCTCCTAATAACTTCCTTACTGTTACAAATTCGAAATAATAGCTACTATGTATTTATGTGCCATATGCCAGGAAATGTTCTAGGCATTTTACATAAATCATCTCATTTACTCACCCTAGTACTCCTATAGGCATGCATATATCTCCAAGTTTCAGGTGGGGGCACTGCTGCATGGAGATGTCAGGCAGCTTTCCTAAGGTAATGTGAGTAGGTAGAAAGTGGAGCTGGGATTCAAACTGAGGCAGTCTAATTCTAGATTTGGCACTTTTGACATCTCGCTATCCTGGATGAGCCTCCCTAAATTAGGTCATTTACTAGTAGATTTTATTTGTCATTGATCTCAAGCAATCACAGATTTTTTGTTAATATTTGGAATTTCCGGTTTCAATAATTTCTGCAAAAGTAATAATGGTAGACTGTGAATTATGTAAATTGGAATTATCATCTCTTTATTTCTTGCACACACATAAAAAGAAAAGATTTACCAAACCTATATTCATACATGTTGAAGCAATTTGTTCAGAAGCCCATTTTAGAAGTGGGAAGATCTATGTAGAATTAAGATGATAGTTCTCATTCAAAAGATAGTAGAGTTAACTGGACTCTAGCAACTGGGCAAATAAAAAAGCCTGATTTCTGGCACCAGCTCAGCTACCAACCACTCTGTGCTCTGAGAAAAGTGAGTTATCCCTTCTTTTGCCCAATTTTCTACCCCTTGCCCCCATCTTAATATCACATAATTGGACTAGGCAGCCTCCAATATCCCATTCAACTATAAAATTTTATGAGTCTGTGATCATGAATAAAAGCAGTTGCATATCCCTTGAATTAAACATGCAAAATGGATCGTCTTCAATCCAAAAAACATGCCTTTAATCTCATGTAACTCCTCAGGCTCACAATATCATAGGGGAGCCACACCAATCATGCTTAGCTACTTTGCTTATATAGTTTATGGCCTGAATTGCCTTGCTTTAGATAACACACTCTTGTGCTGTGCCAACGTTGCTAAGATACAGTTTTGTAAATAAAAGTTCTTTTAGATAGACATCCTGGTGTGGGGAGAAGGAAGCTTGGAAAGAGTTTGGCCAAAGATATAAAATATCTCTTTGTGAAACATTGAGACAATGTTTTAGACAAATCTTTAAAAAGCCCACTTTTGAGGGCATCTCTCAAATTATTTTGCTTTATACTGAGACTGGGTAAGAAGAGAATAAGGGCCTAGATAGGAGAGTGATCAGGTCTAGAGTTAATGACGATGATTAAGTTGTTTTGTAACCCTGGTGATTTGGCCGGTTGGGAGAAACCCTAATACTGCTGCTACAGGACTCTGGAATGGTCTTTTTTCTTGACTTACACCACAGCCTTCTCACTACAATAGATTAAGAAAGCCCTATCTTAGGAATCACTTTTGAAGGCAGAAGAGATTTTAACTGGATATCTGTATCACAAAGAAAGTTGACATGTGGGTCCTACAGGGGCCACAGAGTAAGTTGTTATCCGTGCCCTAGACTCGAAGGGGGCAGAAAAGCCTATTGCCCTAGAACACTCCACCACAACCTGACATCCACCATTAGATGTTCATACCTTAAAGCTCCCATGATTTTCACTCTTTAGTCCCGGTTGCAATGGAAGTGTCTCCAAGAGGAAGGAGTGAGGCATAATGGCTCTTCAGATTAGGTTTTAGAAGGGGATTTATGGGAAGCTAGCTGTCAATGGAATAAAAGGATGGAGAAAGGTATGGGGTCTGGAGGGCACTTTGGTTGCCAGGTAAAAGGAAAAAGGGGCTGGAAGTGTACTGCAGTGGTTTCAAAGTCAGGTTTTGCCTGCTTCAACCATTCTACCAAGGACCAGCTCAACTTCCCTGGCTCATTTTTGGCTTTGTGAGTGAAGCCTATTCCATTCACCTATTTCATGTTACTTTTATAATTCTAGGCAAAATTCTTGGTTAGCCACATTCAAAGGAACAGCTTTTGCTTTATATGTCCTTCCATCATTACGCAGTGGGAACACATTTGTCCTCTCAGCCTGTGTATATTTAGAATTGTACCTTGATTTCATATTTATTAATCATTTAAATCCTTTAGCATTCAATAAGGTAGTGTTACTATTGCTGCTAGACCTTATTAGATCTTTGTAACATTGACTAATGCAGAAAGACCACATGAAGAAAATGCTGTCGCTCACTTATTCACCAATAGTAGCACACCAGCCAGGAACTCTGAGAGGTTCTGCTTCCACAATAAAGTCACAGCAAATAGGCTTTTTGGGGGGGCGGGGGAGGCGGTGCATGGTTGGGGAATCGAACCTGGGTCTCCCGCATGAAAGGCAGGCATTCTAACCACTGAACTACCCATGCACCCTAATAAATAGGCTTTTTCCCTTCGCCCTGGGACCCTGTCTTCATCATTTCATTCTTGTTCTCATTATTATTGCTATTACATTTCCACTTCGTCATAGACTTTAACTTCTCTCTAGTCATGGGATGGATATCCTAAGTCCTAGTAGCCCCTGTAAGGGGCTTAGCATCAAGTGAATATTTCTTAAATAAATTAAAATGAAAAGAAATATTTCACCACTATATGAAATAGTATCTGAAGGCCATGGTCATTCTTAGTCTTTGCTTTATTTCCTTAGCAGGGAAAAACAGTATTTGAAAGCCATACGGTGTTTGGCTGATTATGTATGTGCTGCTCTGAGTAATGCAGAGTGTGAATCCCACCCACAGGAGTTGGAGCTCGAGAATAATAGGTGGTGAGGATTACTCAAGCTCATGGAGTTTTACATAACTTTGTCTTTCACTATTAAACCTTGGCTTTGTTCCAGTCTGCCTCTTTCTTTTTTTCCTCATTCAGGCTCACTTACCCTTTCTTCATTATGGTTATCTTCCTTCTCCAGCTGATGAAAATAAAAAAATAATAAAAGAGAACATAAAGAAACCACCCTGCTGTTAAATAGAAGGTTCACTTGGAAACTGCTGACGCCTGGACTGCCTGGCTAATGAAAGACACAAATCATCAACTCCTTCTGTGTGTGCCCTTGGGAAAATCTTAGAAGAAAGTGACAGGCTGTGGGATTCAGACTCTTTCACCAGAAATGGAACTGAAAACAAAACAAGTGGTTCTCACTGCCGAAGAAAAATGAGAAACATAAAGTTTGGCAGAAAAGAGATGCTGAAAAAGCAGGTGAACCTAATAATAAACTCAGGTGGCCAATGTACTGTCTTCAAATGATCTTATAATTCTAAAGATTTAAAAATGTTTTATATAGAGATATTTGTTGGAGTTTTCCATAAAGCACACTTTATGTGTATGCAAATTTAAAATTTTAAAATACAAGGTATTTGCAGTTAAGTGTACCTAAGGTTGAGATGCGGATCTACAAATTACTTTTTTGTGGCTTTGGGTTTCTAAGCTCACTGAATCTTGTTTTCCTCATCAATAAAATAAAAATTGTACTCCAAATGATTGTTGTGAGGGATGAATAAAATGACTATGCAAAGATTAGCAGAGTGCCTGGCGTCCAATTAATATGAAATAAGGGTCCTCGCCATATGCACAACATAATTCAATATGAATTGAACCCGGCATGCACCAGGCACTATTCTATCACTTTGTTCATATTGCCTCATTTAATTCTCATGATGCCCTATGCGTTACGGACAGTAATTTGCACATTTTTCAGATGACATAGCTGAGACACATAAAAGTTGTCATTTGTCCAAGGTTACACAGATGGTAAGTGGGAGAATTAGAATTCAAGCCCAGGCAACGGACCAAAGAACCCACACTTTTAGCCACTGTACCTTAAATAAATATGTTTGAAAAATCTTGGAAGTGGAAGACCGTTTGGAAATAGTTTAGTACCACCCATCGTTGATAGGTGAGGAACTTGGGGCTCAGAGAAAAGGTGGAGCAACAGACCCAAGAGAAGAAACTGTATCTCCTTTTGGTGTCCACACCTACAGCCTCCCTCTAAACTGAGAAAGCGTCCCCTCACCCTGCCCCAATGGTAACCCTTCATTGGTTTGTCCAAGCATTTTCAAGAGAGTAAACAAAAGAATATGTGTTTCAAGAGAGGGTGTTATGTGGGTTAGATAGTTTATAAAAATTAATACGATAAATTAAACTGGGCTTGCAGGAATTTCATCTGCAACATTAGGATAAAATAGCTAGTAAAGCAGAAGGGAAGAGAGAGAAGGGGAAGTTTATAAAACTGAATCTAGTTTAAATTATCCATCATACTTCCAAATATGGGGAGGTATGGCTATTAGAGTTTCATTCCCAAATTTTCATTATATAGTCTTCATCTATATAATGAAACAAGAGAAAAGCTAAAGAAACCTTTAAATTTGGGGACTCTTGTTGCCTATGGGTGGTTTGGAGCTCGGGTGTACATCAAATTTCAGATAGGACCCTTTCCTAGTTACCACTAGTCTCCAGACGTTTAACGATGCTACTAAGCCTCTTATTAAAATAGCTCAGTTCTGTTCACACAATGCAATTTCTTCCTCACAACTACCCTGGAAGGGACACAGTAGAGCTTCCATCTCCACCTTTTGTTGAAGAAGAAAGTGAGTTTCAAAGAAAATAAATTGAAAACATGCCAAGCCCCTGCACTGACATTATGATGCTCAGAGTCTTTTTTGAGAAGTAGCTTCTCTGAACACAGCCTCTTTTCCTTTTCCCAGGAGTGGTAGCCTGTGGCCCAGGAATATAGGGTAATTCATATCTACACCTATCCTCATATATCATACTATAATGTTTGTCTCTATGCAATTGTTAAAAATGAAAAGAAAAACAGATGAACGTCATTCTCCCTAAAAAGGGACTTTTGAAGTAATGGGGTTAAAACTTACAGTTATTGTGGACCTTGTCTCAACGAGGTCTGTCAATGCCCATTTCTCCCCAGGGGTTCAAACTCGGAGGCAAGGTAGAGGGGTGGGACCATTTAATGACTGTAGGACTAGGTACTAGCCCAGTGATAAAGATTATCAGGCAAGTTTTCAATTACAACTTTACTAGATAGATAGGCAGTAATTTAACTCAAACCTAATCTACCCTCAGACCTCTGAGGAGCAAGTTATAAGGGATAGAAGATCAGGAAGTCAAATTTCAGGTCAGATCCTTTTTTTTTCCCCAGAGGTATGAACAGTTTTGGGCAGATGTGCCCTACTCTTCTGGTTAAAGACCTGCTGTCTGAGACAGCATTAACATTCAAGATTGTTTTGGCCCTTAAAATAGTTTTCTCTTGGTTTGACATGTTAATTATTTAAATCATTCTTGAGATGAATTGGCATTAGTTAGGAAACAGGCTATATTGCTTTAAGAGGAACATCAAAAAAACATAAAGCATTTTATTATGCCCATGGAATTCAGATAGAATGGATTATTTCAAGATGTCACGGCCTCAGTGGGAAAGACTTGAAGGTCTGGGGATGACTTTCAAATGACTGGGGCCAGAAAATATCTGGAGGCTTCTTTACTGACATGTCTGGCACAGGGGCTAAGATGACTTGAAAGTTGAATTCATATGCAACTGCTAACCAAGCACCTGCAGGTAGCACCAGTCCATGGGACTCAGGCCTCACAGTCGAGTGGCTGGGTTCTAGAGTATGAGCAGTCAAGCAAACGGGGTGCAAGTTACATGGCTCCTTCTGAACAAGTCTTGGGAGTCATACAGCATCACTTTTGCCACGCTCTATTTGTCAAAGAGTCATAAACCCTTCAAAGGTGAGGGTGTAGATTCCACTCTTTGATGATGTGTTTTAAAACTGCTGCAAGGAGCTTAAATAAGTAAACACACCAAAGGTGAGTATTCCAGGGCTGAGAGTGGTTCTTCTGTCTTCAACCTGTGATTTCTGAGGTTATTCCAATCGTTACCATTTTCTAGGCAACAGAAAGGGAAGCATCCATGGCAAGCATCTGCAAATAGATGACCTGGAAATTACATACTTCAGAGACTTTCATACCTCATCTGCTTGAACTTACACAACTCTAAGAGAGCCAGGGAGAATTCCGTGTAGCTTGCAAAGTGTGAAGGGATGCATATACCCAGCTAAGAATTAGGGGATTCTATTACTAAAGGTAAGAATAAGAGAAGAGATTCTAGGCGTCGGAGGGCCTCAGTGTGCCCCTCTATGCTTTCTCCTTCTTCCAAATTCCATGCATGCCCTTGCCTTTCTTTGCATTAATAGAACACACTCTCCCTCTCTCCAAAGAAGACTGCTCCAAATCCCACTCAGGTTCTCCATGCAACACACAGTCATATTTCTGGGTGATGTTCTGTCTTCTGCATCAGGTCTGGCCTTGGGCTGGCAGATGACAAACAGAACCATGCAAAGTGCACAGATGGCTATTATGTGGCAGAGATATAAACTTCCTTATTTTAACCCACTATATTTTTTCTGCTGTTTCTTTCTTTATGAATATAGCATGTCACAAAACCCTTGAATTTTCTATACTTATTTTAGCTATGTGCATAAAAGTAACTTCTTAAGCAACAAAGGCTATGTATTTTAGCAATTTAAAAATCAGCAAAGTAGAGTCTATTTTGCTTATTCTCATTTATCTTCTTCAATGATCTAACAGATGCTATAGTATAAAGTACAAAGAGAAGAGCAGATGGCCTAAGAAAAGAATCAAAGCAAATTTGGCACTCATTGCTACTGTCATTGCCACGGTTATCATCTTTTGCTTTTAAATGAAAGAAGAAAATTCTTATCAGTCTGGAAGAATTATCAAATTCCCTAACAGGCATAGTGAAGCAGAGGAGTGTTCTATGATATGGATTGTAAGGAAACCCTCTCATCCTTGTCCATTCCTTGTCTCATCAGCTGATGGAACTACCTGACTGTTACATGTAGAATGATTAACTGAGGATTATATATTCATCAGTTAACTTCTCCATTTCCTGCCCAACTCTTTACCATGCAGGAACAATTCAGACAATTAACAATAAATGACAGAGTTATGTTTATTTTTTGGAATTGTTTTAAGTATTTTTTGATCATTTCTTTCTAAAGTCCTAAGTTTTATTATTTCAAAATTCTAGGTTGAAATTATAGCAGTACACCTCATTTAATCATATATCTTGGGTAAGGGATAGTCCTGCATCCTGAAGTTTGATAAAATAAAAATGACGTTGTTATTTCAAACACTGGCTCTGAAAAATATTTAGAAATTAATTAATGATCAGAGTTCCCATACAGAATCAGTTTCTGACTCTTGCTCTAAACCTATCTGCAGTGGTGGGTAGGTCTGTTTAGAGTCTGGTTACACAAGGCACCAAGGTGCCTGCCTCAAAACAACTTAGCCTGAGGGGAAAAGACCACCAAGAAGCACAGGCCAACATCTGTGAAAAAGGATTCTCAGATCATATTTTGGTTCAGTCTCCATGTGCTCACACTTGAGTCCTACAAGCAGGGGAACAGCAATAAAAATAGGACACAAGCAAAAAGATCTGGGAAACTTTAAGCATATATTTTGGCTTTCAAGCATGAGATGGTACCAGCAGCACAGATGTCAACACCCTTCACACTGGGCATCTACAGTTTCTGCCTAAACTTTATGGACATTATCATCAGTGGGTATTTTAGTTCACTATAGCTTGACTTTTTTCAATGGAAATTTATTAGCTATGCCTTTTCTATCAAACACCCAATTCTAAAGCCATTTCCACAATTTTGGTATTTGGAATAGCAAATAGCAATACCCCACATTCCTGGCACCAGAATCTGTTTTGGTATGCTAGGCTGCTCAAAGCAGATACCATGGAATGGGTTGGCTTTTAACAATGGGAATGCACTGGTTCACAGTTTGAGAATGTCCAAATCAAAGCATCGTCAAGGCAATGTTTTCTACCTGAAGACTAGCTGCTGGCAATCCTTGGCTTCTTCCCACATGGCAAGGCACATAGTGACATCTGTTGGTCTCTCCCTTCTCTTCCAAGTTTAGTTGCTTTCAGCTTCTTGCTCCCGAGGTGTCTCTCTCTCTTTCTTCTTTCCATTTATAAAGGAGTCCAGTAAGAGGATTAAGACCCATTTTGAATGAGGTGGATCACACCTTAACTGAAGTAATTTCACCACAAGTTCCTACCTATGATGGGTCCACATGCAAAGGAATGGATTAAATTTAAGAAGATGCCTTTTTGGAGTACGTATAGCTTCAAACCACTACATGGGAAACACTTTAAGATCTTGAGAAGTGCTGACACTGGAAAGATTAAAATGATTCTTCCATATGGAAATTTAAGAATACAAAATGGCTAAATTTAAGTGAAAGAAAAAAATTTAATTTTAATTTTAGCATGAAGATGACATCCATATATATTTTTGGAATAACACACACCACAGTGTATACAGAAGCTTTCCTGCTTTCCCTACTTTGTTAGTATCCAGCGCATGTGCTGAACCTGCCCCTGCCTATTACATAATTCAGTTTTGAGTGGATGGTGGATCCTTTGGAGTGGAGAGTGTTGGGCACTGGTATTCTTAGTTCACATCCTCAGTACAGACACCATCTTGTTCAAAGACTCTTAAGCTGCCACAAGACACTAGCAGACACAGAAAGCAGAGCCAGGACAAGCTGGAGCAGGAGAGAAGAAGCATGGCAGGTACCACAGGAGGTCCAGATGCCTTGTTTATCCAGCACCCTTGAAAACCTAACTGAGTTCTCTCTGAACTAATCAGGAGGAATGTATAAGGAGTCTAGAGTTTCTGCAGAAAAAATTAGAAAAGAGAGGAAAACAAGTGTTTAACAGTGTTCTAGTTTGCTAGCTGCCAGAATGCAATATACCAGAAATGGAATGGCTTTTAAAAAGGGGAATTTAATGAGTTGCTAGTTTACAGTTCTAAAGCTGAGAAAATGTCCCAATTAAAACAAGTCTATAGAAATGTCCAATCAAAGGCATCCAGGGAAAGACACCTTGGTTCAAGAAGGCTGATGAAGTTCAGGGTTTCTCTCTCAAGTGAGAAGCTACATGGCGAACACAGTCAGGGCTTCTCTCTCATCTGGAAAGGCACATGGCAAACACGGTCAGGGTTCCTCTCTCATCTGGAAGGGCACATGGCAAACATGGCCTCATCTGTTAGCTTTTTCTCATGACTTCCTGTTTCATGAAGCTCCCTGGGAGGCATTTTTCTTCTGCATCTCCAAAGGTCGTTGGCTCGTGGACTCTCTGCTTCGTGGTGCTGCAGCATTCTCTGCTCTCTCCAAATCTCCAATCTCCAAAATGTCTCCTCTTTTAGATGATGTCAGAAACTAATCAAGACCCACCCGAATAGGTGGAGACACGTCATCACCTAATCCAGCTTAACAACCACTCTCAATTACATCACATCTCCAGGGATATGATCTAACTACAGTTTCAAACATACAATGCTGAATAGGGATTAGAAGAAACGGCTGCCTTTACAAATGGGATTAGGATTAAAACATGGCTTTTCTAGGGACATACATCCTTTCAAACCAGCACATCCAATAATTGTGGTTCTAGTCTTAATTTCAGGTTGATGTGATCTAGGTGGTATATTTATATTTACATATCATGTGTATGTGATAGAAGTTATAGTATTTTGCAAAGAATTGTATCCTTAATAATTAAAATCCTTGACACCCAATAATCAGAAACCTTTGAACAATTTTGCAATATAAAGTAGCATAGATGTATAAGAAGAACATGGAGACAATTGAATTTAATGTGTGAAGAGCCATAACATGTCCTGAATTTTTTTTTTCTGTGATAATCAATTTTCTTTTCTTTTGCTTTTGCTCTTATTGTTTAGGGAAGCCAATGGCATTTCTACTTATTGTTAATTGTAATTTTATGGCATATTAAGATTTCAGTTCAATTCAGTAAACATTGAGTGCTTACAATGGGTCAAACAAAATTCAAGATGTTGGAACATGGTGATGATTAACCACAGTTTCTGTCTGCAAAATCCTTACAATGAGAAAATAAACATAGAAATTAGTGGTTAGAAATAGCATGATTACAATCCATCATTTATAAACAGAAAAAAAATGAAAGAATAAAAACATATAGAACAGCTAATTATTTGGCAGATACAGAGATATGATGAGAAAACATTTAGAAATAATCTGGGGAAAATACAGAAGTAAATGAAGCAACATATTGAGTTTGTGGGCATTGGGAGAAGTTTGGTAGCAGTAGATTTGCAATGCTTGTGGGGGATTCACATCAAAGAAGCATTGAGAGAAAAAAAGCATTGAGGAGATCCCATTTATCTTTTCTTATTTCAATACTCATGCTTTGGGTGTAAGGTCTGGGAACCTGCCTCCTATTAAAAGATTTATAATGTATTTCCCTACATTTTCTTATAAAAGTTTTATGGATTTAGCTCTAATGTTTAGGTCTTCGATCCATTTTGAGTTCATTTTTGTATAGGGTGTGAGATATGGATCCTCTTTCATTCTTTTGCATATGGATATCCAGTTCTCCAAACACCATTTATTGAAGAGACTGCTCTGTCCCAGTGGGTTGGCTTGCCTGTGTTATTAAAGATCCATTGTCCATAGATGAAAAGGTCTATTTCTGAACACAAAATTTGATGCCATTGGTCAATATGTGTATCTTTATGCCAGTACCATACTGTTTTGATCACTGTAGTTTTGTAATATGCTTTAAAGTCAGGTAGTATGAGACCTGCCATTTCATTTTACTTTTTCAAAGTATTTTTAGCTATTAGGGGCACCCTGCCCCTCCAAATAAATTAAACACTTTTTGTATCAAAGAAATTTGTCAGAAAGCAAAAAGGCAGCTTATGCAATGGGAGACAATATTTGGAAACTACATGTCAGATAAGCATTTAATATCCAGAATATATAAAAAGATTTTTCAATTCAACAAAAATACAAAACACCCAACTAAAAAATTGGCTAAAGACAAAAACAGACACTTCTCAAAAGTGGAAATACAAAAGATACTCAACTTCTCTGGCCAAAAGGGTAACACACATCTGTTATGGTCGAGTTCATATGTCAAAACTTGGCCAGGTGGTGGTACCTGTTTGTCTGGTTGGGCAAGTGCTCCCTGTCTTTTGCTATGAGGACATTTCATGGAATTAAATCATGATCACATCAACTCCATTTGTAATCAGCCAAGGGGAGTGTCTTCTTTAATGAGTAATGCTTAATGTAATCACTGGAAGCCTTTTAAAGAGGATTTAGAAGAGATAGGCTCCTCCTGCTTTAGCTGGGGATCCTCTCCTGTGGAGTTTATCCAGACCCTCCATTGGAATCATTAGCTTCACAGCCTGCCCTATAGATTTTAGACTCTACATTCCCATGGTTATGTGAGACACTTTTAAAAATTTTATATTTATGAATATTTCCTATTGATTCTGTTTCTCTAGAGAACCTTAGCTAATACAACTTGGTACCAGGAGTGGTTTTTAAGAAACAGAATCTTAGAAATGGGCTTTTTTGAATGGATTTCTAAACCAAATAGACTCAAAGTCACTAAAGACTTTGATTCCCATAATCAGAATGACATTGCCAATCCATGGAGTGAGTTGACAAAAGAGATAGTCAAAATATCACCATTTGATTCTTCTAATGCTTCACTTGTAAGAAGTCAGGCTCTGGGGGATAATTTTTTTTACACCTTTACTAAGTTTTGTGGAAATAGTAGGTATAGAGATGTTGGCTAGTGGTTGTTAGATACACTGCATACATTAATGAGTGAAATGGATGGATTTAAGGCTTCAAACAAGAAGCTTAAGTGCTGTCTGACAGATGTAGAAGTTTCTGTGAGTGTCCTGAAGGAAAATTTTATTTCCTGTAGCCATAGACTTGAGATCTCTGAAAATCAGACTCAGAATCTTATTGTTAGAGTAGCAACTTTACAATATAAGCTGAAATCTCAGTCTTGCATGGTGTCTGCCATTAAAGTGAGAGCATTGATTGGAAAGGAGTGGGATCCTGAAAAATGGGGTGGTGACATATGGATTGATAATGATGTCAGTGGAGAGGTTGAAACCCTAGGCCATGCTGAGTCTGCTCTAGATAACCCTGGAATAGTCTGCTCTGAGGACATAGCTGCCCCACCTCCAGCCTGCCCTGAGGGGTTGGCCACCCTACCTCCTCCTGAAGGGATTAACCCTAGAGTAATTAATCCTGTTTCACCAGATGAAACTGCAAATGAATGCCCTGAAGCAAATGGCTTGGAAGATATTTCTAATTCTTTTCATGACCCACCCCCACCACCCCTCGTTTCTTCCAGAACTATAACTAAACTAAAGTTCAAACAGGCCCCAAAAGGCGAGGTACAAAGTATCACCCATTAAGAGGTACTGTATACTCCAAAAGAACTGTGTGAATTTTCCAATTTATATAGACAGAAATCAGGGGAATATGTGTGGCAATGGATTTTACAGGTGTGGGATAATGGTGGGAGGAATATAAGGCTGGATCAGGCTGAATTTATTGATATGGGCCCACCAAGCAGAGAGTCTGCATTCAATGTTATAGCTCGAGGAGTTAGAAAAGATATTAACAATTTGTTTTGATGGTTGGTTGAAACATGGATCAAAAGGGGGCTGACATTATCTGAGGTTGAAATATCAGAACTGCTTTGGTATAATGTAGATGAGGGGATCCAGAGGCTTAGAGAGATTGGAATGTTAGAGTGGATTTATCATACAAAGCCTGCTCTTACACCCCAGGAATGTATGGAGGATGCACCTTTTACCAGAACAGTGAGAAATAAATTTGTGAGACTAGCGCCATCACACCTGAAGAACTCTGTGGTTGCACTTCTCTGTAGGTCAGATATTACTGTGGGAACTGCTGTCACTGAGCTGGAATCCTTAACCACAATGGGGATGACAGGATCCCGAGTTGGCAAAAGTCAGGTGGCAGCACTTAATCGCCAAAGACAGGGTAGACGTGCCTATTATAATAGACAGCAAACTCAAAGCAGGAGTCAGAATAATCTGACTCACAGAGATTTGTGGTGTTGGCTAGTAAATCATGGGGTATTTAGAAATACAATAGATGGGCAGCCTACTAAATTTTGCTTTAGCTGTATAAACAAAAGAGTTCTAGGTCAAGTGAACAAAAGTCTAACTTGAATTACAAAAAGACAGAGTCATGGCCCCTTAATCAATTTCCAGACTTGAGACAGTTTACAGACCCAGAGCCCCTTGAATGAAGGGGAGGCCAGGTCCCTTTGCGGGGAGAACCCCGTTATACTGCCACAAATCTATACTGTTAATCTTCCTCCAAGCCTTCCCCAAGGAGACCAACGGCCTTTTACCAGGGTAAGTGTGTATTGGGGAAAAGGAAATGATCAGATATTCCAGGGATTGTTAGACACTGGTTCAGAAGTGACATTAATTCCAGGGGACCCAAAACATCACTCTGGTCCACCAGTCAGAGTGGGGGCTTGTGGAGGTCAGGTGGTTGATGGAGTTTTAGCTCAAGTTTGTCTCACAGTGGGTCCAGTGGGGCCCCAGACCTGTTCTGTAGTTATTTCCCCAGTTCCAGAATGCATAATTGGAATAGATATACTGAGCAACTGGCAGAATCCCCACATTGGCTCTCTAACTCATGCAATGGGGGCTATTATGGTGGAAAAAGCCAAGTGGAAGCCACTAGAACTGCCCCTACTGAGCAAAATAGTAAATCAGAAGCAATACCAGATTCCTGGAGGGATTGCAGAGATTACTGCCACTCTTAAGGACTTGAAGGATGCAGGGGTGGTGATTCCCACCACATCCCCATTCAACTCTCCTATTTGGCCTGTGCAGAAAACAGATAGGTCTTGGAGGATGACAGTGGATTATCATAAGCTCAACCAGGTGGTAACTCCAATTGCAGCTGCTGTTCCAGATGTGGTATCATTGCTTGAGCAAATCAATACATCCCCTGGTACCTGGTATGCAGCTATTGATCTGGCAAATGTTTGTTTCTCAATAGCTGTTAGTAAGGACCACCAGAAACGGTTTGCTTTCAGCTGGCAAGGTCAGCAATATACTTTTACTGTCCTACCTCAGGGGTACATAAACTCTCCAGCCCTATGTCTTGTCTGCAGGGACTTTTATCATTTCTCCCTCCCACAAGAGAACACACTGGTCCATTATATTGATGATATCATGTTGATTGGACCTAGGCAGCAAGAAGTAGCAACTACTCTAGATTTACTGGTAAAGCATTTGTGTGTCAGAGGATGGGAGATAAATCCAACAAAAATACAAGGGACTTCCACCTTGGTGAAATTTCTAGGTGTCTAGTGGTGTGGGGCATGTTGAGATATCCCTTCTAAGGTGAAGGATAAGTTGCTGTATCTGGCCCCTCTTACCACCAAAAAAGAGGCACAACACCTAGTTGGTCTATTTGGATTTTGGCACACAGCTCATTTGGGTGTGCTACTCCAGCCCATTTATCAAGTGACTAGAAAAGCTGTTAATTTTGAGTGGGGACCTGAACAAGAGGAGGCTCTGCGACAGGTCCAGGCTGCTGTACAAGCTGCTCTGCCACTTGGACCATATGATCCAGCAGATCCAATGGTGCTGGAAGTGTCAGTGACAAATAAAGATGCTGTTTGGAGCCTTTGGCTGCTATAGGAGAATCACAATGCAGACCTTTGGGATTTTGGAGCAAAACCTTACCATCTGCTGCAGATAACTACTTTCCTTTTGAAAACCAGCTTTTGGCTACTACTGGGCCATAGTAGAGACTGGACACTTAACCTTGGGCCACCAAGTTACCATGGGACCTGAGTTGCCTATCATGAGTTGGGTGTTGTCTGATCCACCAAGCCATAAAGTTGGGCGTGTGCAGCAGCACTCCATCATAAAATGGAAATGGTATATATGAGATAGGGCCACAGCAAGTCCTGAAGGCACAAGTGAGTTACATGAGGAAGTGGCCCAAATGCCCATGGTCTCCACTCTTGCCACATTACCTTCTGTTTCCCAGACCAGAGCTATGGCCTCTTGGGGAATTCTTTACAGTGAATTGACTGAGTAAGAGAAAACTCGGGCCTGGTTTACAGATGGTTCAGCATGATATGCAGGTACCATCTGAAAGTGGACAGCTGCAGCATTACAACCCCTTTCTGGGGTGTCCTTGAAGAACATTGGTGAGGGGAAATCCTCCCAGTGGGCAGAACTTCAAGCAGTGCACCTGGTTGTTCATTTTGATTGGAAGAAGAACTGTCAAGAGTTGCATTTATATACTGACTCATGGGCTGTTACTACTGGTTCGGCGATAGCCAGGGACTTGGAAAGCCCATAATTGGAAAACTGGTGAAAAGACGTCTGGGGAAGAGGCATGTGGACAAACCTTTCTGAGTGGGCTAGAAACATGAAGATATTTGTGTCCCATGTGAATGCCCACCAGAGGATGACTTCAGCAGAGGAAGGTTTTAATAATCAAGTGGATAAGATGACCCATTCTATGGATACCAGTCAGCCTCTTTCCTCAACAACTCCTGTCATTGCCCAATGGGCTCATGAGCAAAGTGGTCATGGTGGTAGGGATGGAGGTTATGCATGGGCTCAGCAACATGGACTCCCACTCACCAAGGCTGACCTGGCTACAGCCACTGCTGAGTGCCCAATCTGCCAGCAGCAAAGACCCACACTCAGCCCCCAATATGGCATCATTCCCCGAGGTGACCAGCCAGCTACATGGTGGCAGGTTGATTACATTGGACCACTCCCTTCATGAAGGGGCAGCGATTTGTTCTAACTGGAATAGACACATACTCTGGATATGGGTTTGCTTTCCCTGCACACAATGCTTCTGCCAAAACTACCATCCGTGGGCTTACAGAATGCCTTATCCATCGTCATGGTATTCCACACAGCATGGCTTTTGATCAGGGAACACACTTCACACCAAATGAAGTGCAGGAATGGGCACATGCTCATGTAATTCTCTGGTCTTACCATGTTCCCCATCATCCAGAAACCACTGGATTGATAGAACGGTGAAATGGCTTTTTGAAAACTCAATTACAGTACCAACTAGGTGGCAATACCTTGAAAGGCTGAGGTAATGTTCTCCAAGAAGCTGTGTATGCCCTGAATCAGCATCCACTGTATGGTGCTGTTTCTCCCATAGCCAGCATCCATGGGTCCATGAACCAAGGGGTGGAAATGGGAGTGGCACCATTCACTATTACTCCTAGTGATCCACTAGGAAAATTTTACCTTCCTGTCCCTGTGACCCTGAGCTCTGCTGGCCTACAGGTTTTAGTTCTAAAATGGGGAGTGCTTCCAGCAGGAGAAACAACAATGATTCCATTGAACTGGAATCTAAGATTGCCACCTGGTCACTTTGGGCTTCTCATGCTCCTGGATCAACAAGCCAAGAAGGGCTCTACCAGCTGGGGTGATTGTCCCTGACTATCAGGGGGAAATAGAACTGTACCTACACAATGGAGGTAAAGAAGAGTTTTCCTGGAATATAGGTGATCCCCTAGGACGTCTTTTAGTTCTACCATGCCCTGTGATTAAAATCGATGGAAGACTGCAACAACCCAATCCAGGCAGGACTACCAATGGCTCTGAAACTTCAGGAATGAAGGTTTGGTAACCCCACCAGGCAAAGAACCACGGCCAGCTGAAGTGCTCACAGGGTAAAGGGAACATGGAATGGGTAGTGGAAGAAGGTAGTGATAAATATGAACTATGACCACGTGATCAGTTACAGAAACAAGGACTGTAATGCTGTTTTGTTCATGTTATACTATTTAAGTTGTTAAGCTATCAAGTTTAAAAATGAATATTACCCAAGGACTTGCACCCTATTCTGGAGAGGTTTAATGTGTTTCCAGTTATATGCAGGACAATTGAGTATTGTTAGGTGAGGGAAAAAAATGTGTCTTTTATTGTTTTCTATTTAGATATTAGGTATGATTTGAGGTGATAAGTATAGCTGCCAAGTTGACAAGGTGTGGACTGTCATGGTTAGGTTCCTGTGTCAACTTGGCCAGGTGGTGGTACCTGTTTGTCTGGCTGGGCAAGTGCTCCCTGTCTTTTGCTATGAGGACATGTCATAGAATTAACTCATGATCACGTCAGCTACATCCACAGCTGATTTCATTTGTAATCAGCCAAGGGAAGTATCTTCTTTGATGAATGATGCTTAATCTGATCGCTGGAAGCCTTTTAAGGAGGATTCAGAAGAGACAGGCTCTTTCTGCTTCAGCTGGTGAGCCTCTCCTGTGGAGATCATCCAGACCCTCCATTGGAATCATCAGCTTCACAGCTTGCCCTACAGATTTTGGACTCTATGTTCCCACATTTATGTAAGATACTTTTATAAATTTTATATTTATGAATATTTCCTGTTGATTCTGTTTCTCTAAAGAACCCTAACTAATACAGTATCCAAACCACAATAAGATATCATCTGACACCCTCTAGAATGGTCATTTAAAAAAAAAACAGAAAACATAAGTGCTGGAGAGGATGTGGAGAAAGAGGCACATTTATCCACTGTTGGTAGGAATGCAAAATGATGCGATCACTCTGGAAGGTGATTTGGCAGTTCTTTAGGAAGCTAAATATAGAATTGCCATATGATCCAGCAATCCCACTACTAGGTGTACATTTAGAGGACCTGAGGTCAAGGACTCAAATGAACATTTGTACACCAACATTTATAGCAGCATTATTTAAAATTGCCAAGAAATAGAAACAGCCCAAATCTATATCAACAGATGAGTGGCTAAACAAACTGTGTATATACATATGATGGAATATTATGAAGCTGTAAGACAGAATGAAGTCAGGAAGCATGTAACAACATGGATGAAGCTTGAGAACATTATGCTCAGTGAAATCATCCAGAAACAAAAGGCCAAATACTGTGTGTTCTCACTGATATGAACTAACATTAATGAGTGAATTTTGAGAGTTGAAGTTAAGAACACAGGTTATCAGGAGATAGAAATAGTGTAGAGATTGGGCATTTGGTACTGAAGGAATACAGATTGTACAACAGGAATGATTGTAAATATTCAGAAATGGATAGCACAATACTACCTGATTATAGCACAATAATGTAAGTACACTGAATGAAGCTGAATGTGAGAATTATTGAGGGAGAAGATATGGGGGCATGTATGAAACCAGAAGGAAAGATAGAGGATAAAGATGAGACAGTAAAACCTAAGAATGCCTAGAGTCAACAATGATGCTCATTAAATATACAGATAAAAAATTCGTTTTTGCATGAGGGAGAACAAATGAATGTCAACATTGCAAGGTGTTGAAAGTGGATGGTATACAGGAAAAAGTACAATCAGTGAAAGCTACGATCTATAGATAACAGTAACATTGCAATATACTTCCACGGAATGTATTCAAGGTGCTATGCCAAAACTAAATGTCAATGGGCAGGGGGCGTGGGGTGGGCTATGGATTCTTTATGGAAGAAAAGGAAATGTCTTCATATAAGTTATGGTGGTGAGGGCATGTTTATTTACTTAGGTTGGATTGTATGATGTGTGAATAAAACTGTTTAAATATGAACAGAGAAAAAGAAGCTCTAGAGAAAATGTGGCGATGAAGATGTATCTATTCACTGGCAGTAGGGTAGTGAGAGGCACAGTCCCTTGGAGGGCAGTGTGGTGGCTCCAGAGGCTAGGGGTGGGGTTGCCATATGATCCTGAAACCCCGTTGCTCAGTATATACCTGGAGGACCTGAGTGTGGGGACATGAATGGACATTTGCACACTGGTGTTTATGGTGGCAGTGTTCATGATCCACTAAGGTGGCCTAAGGGTATAATGAATGAGGAATGGAAGGGGAACTGTGGTTTATACAAATGATGGACGACTGAGGTGCCATAAGAAGGAATGAAGCTGTGAGGCATGCAACTAGGTGAATGAAACTTAAGGACTGTATGTTGAATGTAATGTCAGAAACAAGAAGACAGATACCATGCCTCACTCATCTAGACCAAGTATAATATAAATACTCAGTGAATTGAAGTCGAGAGCAAGGGGTATCAGGCTGGAGCCTATTGTAAAGGGTCCTCGATTGAAAGCTCTTACAATAGCCACATATATTCCTGTGTTGGAACTGTTATTTCTAAATTCTGAGATACTGAGCTGTTTGTATAATCTGGTCATTTCCAGAATCTTGGAGGATCTATGTGATACCTGAGACAGAGTTAGAGTCTTAAAGCTATGAAAGTCAGCACTGCCACATACAGGAACTGTTTAAAAAGTTGAAAAAGGCATCAGACTTCAACTGGAGTATGAATGAAGCTGATCTGCCTCAATCTACTGGGGTAGATTAGAATACAGGATAAAAGATGATATGGTTCATATTTTTAAACTTCAATTTCTGTGTGAGACCAAAGGGAGAGATGTTTATTTGATACAAAATTTATATTTCGGGTAGCACCTTACCTAATTTAACTTGTATGGTCAGTTTAGTTGAACACTATAAGTACATGGAATCTTGAATAGGGCGTGAGATCTTGTTGCTTTGTCTACTTTAGTGTAATGCCCTGATATATCCAGGAGTAAATTGGGCAGTGAATAAAGAAGTATTTGCAAAGTCCACTTGGGGGACTGGGGAGAAGAGAGGAAATATTCATCTTCTCCGTATGGAGAATTCCTGATATTCTCACACGCACTGGAGAAGGCAAGATCTATAGGCTGAGCCCTCAATGTTGGTGATCACCCCTATGAAACTTATTCTTGCAAAGGATGAGCTGAGCCCACTTAAACTTATGCTGAAGAGTCACCCCCAGAGAACCTCTTTTGTTGCTCAGTGTGGCCTCTCTCTCTAAGCCAATTGGCAGATAAACTCACTGCCCTCCCCCCTACATGGGACATGACACCCACATGTGTAAATCTCCCTGGAAACATGGGAAAGAAGTCCTGGGATGAGCTGACACCTGGCATCAAGGGATTGAGAAAGCCTTGACTAAAAGGGGGATAAAATATATGGAATAAAGTTTCAGGGGCTGGGAGATCTCAAACAGAGTCAAGAGGTTACCCTGGATGTTATTCTAATGCATTATATAGATATCCTTTCTTAGTTTATGGTGTATTGGCATGGCTAGAGGGAAGTATCTGAAACTGTTGAGCTGTGCTCCAGTAGCCTTGATTCTTGAAGACGATTGTATAACGATACAGCTTTTACAGTGTGACAATGTGATTGTGGAAACCTTATGTTTAATGCTTTTTTTTCCCCAGGGTATGAGTAACAAAATATTGATAAAGAATAAATAATGGGGGGACAAAGGGTAATATAAATTGGGTGGATGGAGATACTAGTGGTCACTGAGAGGGAGGGGTAAGGTGTGTGGGATGTATGAGTTTTTCTTTTTATTTCTTTTTCTGGAGTGATGCAACTGTTCTAAAAAATGATCATGGTGACGAATACACAACTATGTAATGAAATTGTGAGCCACTGATTGTATACCATATATGGAATGGATGTGTGTGAAGATTTATCAATAAAAATATTTTTAAAAAAGAAGCACCTTTGAGAAATGGGTGCTTGAAGTTTAGAGAACTAGTCTAGGATTGCAATATTTAATATATATGCAATTTAATATGCTGAAAAATGTAAAATTTCCTTACTCCTTGGCATACTGCATTACAAAGACACTGTCATAACTTTATATGAGTAAGATCCAAGTAAACTGAATAATAAACAAGTCAGAGTTTACTGCCTTATTTAAACATGGGATTACCTAAAAAGAAATATTTTCAATTATTCTTTCAATTCCCCACATTGCTGAAAGAATTGAAGGATAAGGTTTACAGTGTGTGATACAATTGTATATTTGAATCTCTGTTGGTTTTGCCTTTCCCTGTCTATGTGATCTCAATTAACCTCTCTGAGCCTTGGTGATCTAATCTGTAAAATGATGATGGTAATTTGGGGGGAACCTACCTTGCAGTATTTTCATAAGGATTAAATACAATATTGCAGATTAAACACTTAAAAGAGAGCCTGACACATAGGAAATGTTCAATAAGCGTTATTGAATATTGAATATTTCTTAAATGAATAGCAGTTTTTGTTCTTCTGAGCTGAGCTTCCCCAGAATGACTGAAAGAATGGCCTTAAAATCAACTTTTGTACCTATAGCAAGTGAATTGTAAGTTGATAAATGACCTCAGTGGAAACTGTGCTCATTTTAAGAGGAGTTTGATACAAGGTAAATATGTACATTTTGTTTTAGGGAAAAGAAGATCTTTCCAACATTCACAAAAAAGTAAGCACATTCAGTTATTTTTCAAAGTATATTCAGTTGTGGGAAATTTTAACTCTGTGGCATGTTTACAATACATAGCCAGCTGATAGTCTGAGTTTTCCCAGCAATGCAAATGTAATCAGTCTGACACCAAACCAACTGTGTGAGGTACAAAGGGGAGAGAGATCATAAAAGCTGGAAACCAAAAGGATCCTGAGTTGAATGCAATTGGTAACCTTGAGATTCAAGAAACTGAGAGAGATATTTGTTCTTTGTTCTTTGTTGTGATGCATTCCGAAGCCAAGAAAATTAGCTTAGTGAGTCAGCTCATCCCCTGCAGGGTCACAGGGGGGAAAGGAAATTTTTGAAAATAAGGATTAAAAAAATAAAAGACACCAAAACAGAAGTTCCTAGTCCAAACCAGGGAAATAGTACCCTGACCTTTTCCCTGAAATAGTCCCTGTCTGTGTATCTTGTGCCAAAAGTAACAAATTAGAGCTGTGAGAAGATAATGTAGGAGCAACATCGCCCCGTTACATGATACTCAGTTTGGCTTCTGGACTATAAAATATGACCTGATTCTTTTTCTAGACTTTCTAGGTATGTATGTGCCTTCCTCTGATTAGACAGCAATTATTTTCTAAAGCTTTGTTTATATCTTAGATTATAGTTTCTTGAAATAAGCACTGTTTTGAATATTATGTCTATTAAAATGCAACAAGGCAGCCTAACAAGAAACCATTTTCTTTTCTTCATATATGTATAGTATGCATTGGATAGATTGATTGCTGATTGACCCTTATTAAAATATACGTATGAAAGATAAAAGTGATGAGGTACAATGTAGAGAACATGGAAGGACAAATGTATAAAGGAACACTAATGGCATATTTCAATCTTTTAACATAACCTCCTGCACAATGCAGAAATATTAGACACATCTTTTAGAGAAAACATCATGAAAACAAAGACAGAACCCACTACATAGTACATTTGGCTCTCAGGAAGCCACCCACACCTCTCTATTTGGAAATATATCCTTAGGGCATTTTTCCAGAAATAATTTATCCATATCCCATGTTCACATGTTCAAAGAAATCTTTTTCCCTCTCCTATAGAGGCAGATTTATACTTCTGAGATATATTATATTCCTGGTCTAGCCTATGTCCTAATGCATTTTTCCATTGGCAAAATGCAAACTCAGAATGTACTATCTGTGGACTCACAGAAAATTGGTCTAAGTGGAGTCCAGGGGTGTTGGCTAATGATGATTTCTGCACAGCAACAGCCTTAGCTACCAGGTTGCTGTGACCTCCGGCTAACTAACATGTTCTAACTCAGTTTTCAAACTCTGAGAGAAAGAATAGAATTGGGAGGAGCTTAGGTCAGGCTTCTCCTTGGTCCACCCACCTATGGCCAAGCAGGGTTGGGAGTGGGAAATTCAGAGTCACATACTAAAGACCTGGGCAGCCTTCAGAAAAAGGAGGCTATGTGCTGAGTTTATTCCCCAACAGGGTTAAAGGAATCAAGGAAAGAAATGGAAGAGATGTCCATGTGATGTGCTTAAAATAAAAACATACGCAGTTGTTGAATTGCTCTCCAAGCTTGAGAACACAGTATTGTGACCATAACAAAGACAAAAAAGCCCAGAGGTATCTTACGGATAGCTTATTCTTTAACCAAGGTCAAGGGAAAGCAGGTAAGCTTTGATGACATCATTCCCCTCACAAGGCCACTGACATCTGAAATGAAAATGAGTTTCAAATAACTATGTTCTTCTGCTGTGTTTTGCTGTACTTTTCCAAGCATGATATAGCTCATGCTGCCAATGCAATATACCATAATTAGCCTTTTCCATATCCAATCTTTCTCAGATAAGAACACTGGATATGAGTTGCTACCAAAATCTTACATGCCCCCAAACACTCCATTATATTTTTATTTACAAATATTCTATACCTTCCAAGCAAAACTCCCCCTTCCTTCAGCTCTCATCTCCTGGTAACCTCTAATCTACTTTCTGTCTCTGCCAAATACTCTGTTCTTAGTAGTAGATCTTTAGCAATGGCAGAATACAATTGATTTTCAACAAATGTGATAACTATTTTCTTAGCTGCTGTAATGTAACTTCAATTTAATAATAATAACTATTAAAAAAAGGAAAAGAGAACATGCGTTATGCTTTGTCATTACTTTTAAATAAACATTGCCATGGGTTGCAATTCCACAATTTTAGGTTTTTACTTCTAGCTGCTCGAAGATACTGGAGACTAAAAGAAATATCAATATAATGACTCAGCACATTTGTTAAACCCTACCTTCTCTGTATAACTCCATCATCACCTTTGATCTTTTTGGAACTATAACCCTCTGAAATATATACCAAACTCCAAAATCTGTTCTACAACTAATTGTTGCAACGTACGTTGAAATCTATTGCTTTTCTGTATATATGTTATTTTTCACAAAAAAAAGAGGAGTTGTATAGCAGAGAAGATAGGATTTAACAAATGAATATGACTGCTGAATCATTATATTGATATTTCTTTTGGTCTCCAGTGTTTTGGAGCAGCTAGAAGAAAAAATGAAAAATCGTGGAACTGTAACCTATACCAAACTTTACAATCTGCTTATAACTACTTGTTAAAATATACTTAGAAATATATTGATTTTTGTATATATGATGTATTTCACAATAAAAACAACATTTAAAGAAAAGCATTGCCAACATATAAAAATCTATAGTAGCATAGATAAGTTTATTCTAAAATTTAAATGAGAAAGGAAGGCCAAGAATAGCTTATTCAATATTGAAAAGAGAAATAGGCTAACTCAACCTTAAATTAAAGATTGTTAAGTAGCTACAGTAATAAGGCAGTGTAGTATTGGGAAGGGAAAGACACATGGAATGATGGAACAAAATAGATAACCGAGATATGGACCCACAAAAAAAAGCTCAACTGCCTTTTGGCAATGGTGCAAAAGCAGTATTGTGGAGGAAGGACAGTTTTTTAAACAAATGGTGCTGGAACAACTGCACGTTCATAGGCAAAAAAAAAAAAAAGTACATCAATCAAAACCTCATACTTTATATAAAAATAAATTCAAAATAGACCACAGAGTCAAATGAAAATGTAAACCAATAAATCTCTTGGGAGAAAATATTTAAAAAGTGAGGATTAGGCAAAGAATTTTTGGTCTTGACACCAAAAGCATAATCCATAAAATGAAAAATTGATAAATTAGTTCTTATCAATCAAGATCGAAAGTATTTGTTCTGAGACTTTCTTAAGGGGGTGAAAAGACAAGCTACAGACTAAGAGAAAATATTTGTAAATCACATATCTGCCAAAGAAGTGCATGTAAAACTGGTAGTATCTTTGAGGGTGCCAATTCAATGCCAATCTCCTGTCGGTGGTATTGTACTATGTTTATTCTAGATGATACAATAGAAGAAAGCTGGGTAAAGGTTAGATAATATCTCTGTATCGTTGCTTATAACTGTATGCAAAATTCAATTATCCCAAGATAAGATGTTAAAGAAATATAGAATCCATTTCCTCAGGGTTGGGTGGGGGAGGAATACATAACAATACTCTAGCAGTAGAACACAGAAATGCTTAATTTGTAGATATATAACATAAAAAAACATTTATACAAAACTCAATTATGGAACTACAAAATGGGTATCTGCTGCCTAAAGTAAAAGAAAACTATACCTTTTGAAGGTACTTGAATTTTATTTTAATTCAGTAGTATTTCTGGCCGGACACTGAATTTTATCTCCATCATTCTTTACCATTGATCTTTTCACAATAAATGGATGGAAATTCACAGAGTTTCAGAACCTAGCAGTGGAGGAGAAAGTTGACAATAGAATTATTTGTTCATTAGGTGGCTTGCATCTTCTTGTGCCCAGGAACTAACTGGAGATAAGCTATGTGTTTTATTATTTTTGTTTATTCTTTTAGGACCTGAAGCATTTCATTAAAATTCTCCTAAGTCCCTCCACCTCTCAAAGCTCCTTCTTAATGATTAGCAAATTATTTAAGTTTAGGTTGGGGGGAGGAGAGGTAACTATCTTAAAACTTCTAATTTGCAAAATAAAAATAAAAGAAATGGATATTTTATACTTAAAGTAAAGATTCATTAATTTAATTGTTCTGCACTGGAGAATGAGGTGACCATGGGAAGTAGCACCCAAGGAAGCGAGGAACTGTAGAGTGTCTGAGCAATGGAAATGGAGGAGAGAGTGGAAGGAATCATATAGGAAAGGGCCAGGTTGTATAAACCATGATAGGCATGTAAAAGAGTCTGAATTATCACAGAGCAATTGGAGGCTTAGGTCAGAGATTTGACATTAGATATGTGTTTTTAAAAGATCACATTACTTGAAGTTTGGATAATGAATGAAGAAGTCCAAGAATGGATGTGGAAGCTTTTTGGGTTTTTGGTTTTTTTTTTTAACTTTTTAAAAATTGTATAATATAACATATATACAACGCAAAGGAAGAAAAAAGCAATAGTTTTCAAAGCACTCTTCAAGAAGTAGTTACAGGACAGATCCCAGAGTTTGTCGTGAGTTACTATACCATCACCTCAGATATTTCCTTCTAGCTACTCCAGAACATAGGAGGCCAGAAGGAATAAATATTTTTTATCATCACGATCAACTTTTTTTTTCTTTTCTGTGAAAAATAACCTATGTACAAAAAAAGCAATAAATTTCAAAGCACAGCACACAATTAGTTATAGAACATATTTCAGAGTTTGGCATGGGTTACAATTTTAGATTTTTACTTCTAGTTGTTCTAAGATGTTGGAGACTAAAAGAAATATCAATTTAATGACTCAGTAATCATATTTGTTTATTAAACCCTACCTTCTCTGTATAACTGCACCATCACCTTTGATATTTCTATCCCACTCTTTAGGGGTATTTGGGCTATGGTCACTCTAACTTTTTCATGTTGGAAGGGGCTGTCACTAATATGGGGTAGGGAGATGGAACTATCTGATGCTCCAGAGAGGCTGGGCCCTCTACGTTTCAGGACTTTATCTGGTCCAAGAACCCATCTGGAGGTTGTAGGTTTCTGAAAAGTTACCCTAGTGCCTGTAGTCTTTGTAGAATCTTCTATAATGCCCTAGGTGTTCTTCGGGATTGACTGGGATGGTTTTGGTTGGGGTTTGGCAGGTTATGACAGGCAGCAAGGTCTAACTGAAGGCTGCACAGCAGTAACCTCCAGAGTATCCTCTTGACTCTATCTGAACTCTCTCAGCCACTGAAACTTTAAAAGGGGGGGAAGAATCCCCCTTTTGGTCAGGATGGAATTGTTGATTCCACTGCGCCAGGGCAGGACTCATCCCTGGGAGTCATCTCCCATGCCACCAGGGAGACATTCACCCCTGGATGTCATGTCCCACGTAAGGGGGAGGGCAATGATTTCACTTGAAGAGTTGGGCTTGGAGAGAGTGATGTCATACCTGAGCAACAACAGAGGTCCTCCAGAAGTAACTCTTAGACATACCTATAGGTAGGCTAAGCTTCTCCACTACCTACATAAGCTTAGGATATGGAAGCTTTTGAAGTAGTTCTAGAAAGAAAATGATAAGGAGAGAAAAAGCTCGACTTTTGAACAGATATTAGAACTTAGGGACTTCTAAAAATAATGCATCTTAGCAACTTTCTTTAAAAATCTACCCTTTTGTGGTTAATTCTCAAATAAAAACAAATACCTCATTTCACTTATTTTCAGATATTTGCAGACTGATGTGATCTCTACTCATATTTTCCCCTGCTTTTTATTAATTGTGTTTACATGGTGCATTTGGATTAATTTGAATAGCATTTATAAGGGGCAGTTTTTATTACTTCATTTTAAAAAATCGCTTTTGTGGAAGATGTTTTGAAATATATGCATTCCAGTTGTTGTTCAAGATAACTTTTATTTTATCCTTGCACACCAGAAAAAAAAAGATGTTTGTGTGGTCCACAAAAGAAAAAAACTTTAAACTGCTCTTGATTATTTGTACTTTTGCATTATGCCAGTGCTCTACACTGAGGGACATTGTAGGAACAATTTCACGAAATTCATTGTTGAGTTTATTGTAAGGATGCCGTTAACAATTGTTTCTTGCAATATGCCATGTCTTCTTTAAGCAGACCTTAAGAGAAATTACTCACTGGTCTCAATACAATAAATAGATGAGTTTCTCCTCAAAATGGACTTGCTTTTATTTTATGGACCCTAAATCACAACCCAATTATTTGTCTCATAGAAAAAACTTTGTGCCCTTTCTATCAAATAGAGACACTTATGGACTGAATATACTACTTTCTACCAAGGAAATGAGCTTCATTCTGTTTGGCCAAGGATACCTTAGGCATCCTGGATGAGAGTAATAAGAAAGAAATAAGGAAGAGCAGGGCCGGGGAGATGTGCACATGTGCACCTGACACAGTCCTTGCAGTAAGGGTGGAGCGTGACTGCAAGAGTTCTCTTCAGCCAGGGCAAGTCCTGGAAAGGGACTCAGTGGAGAGCTGTCAGTACCTAACTTCCAGCAGCTGAGGAAAATGACTGATTAAATCTTTCAGGAAAGAAATGGCCTATGAGAGCATCTGCTACCATCACTTATCAATACCAACCTTCCTACAATATGTCTTCAGTGGCTGAATAAATAGGCTTAGCCTGGGAAAAACCAGACAATCTCTCACTACTGGTCAAGATCCTCTTAGTGGAAAGGAAACAATTCCTGAAAATCTACAACAGATAGAGAGACTTCAGAATTCAGGGATTCTGAAGTACTTTGCTTCTTTCTTCATAAATCTATTATTTAGGTCCATTGATGTAAGTATTAGAAAAGTAATCTGGATGTAGGGTTAAACTGTTTGTACAAGGACTTTAAGAGGTCACTCATGGTAGAAGTCTAGAATATTTATAAATATAAAAACAAGCTTAGATGGAGATTAGATACAAAGGTTTGTGAACATATTTCATCCACTGAATATGTATGTGTAGCCTTAGGTTTAAAAAGTAATATCAGAGAGAGGAGAAAAATATTCTCTTTTGAATGAAAAAGAGAAATACTCTCTTTTGAATGGAAAAAAAATGGAATAATGCATAGTAGGTCTACGTTCAAAGGGCGCTCTTGTATGACTGTAAACTAATTGTGGTATAGCATCCTACTCTATGCGAATGATTCAGACAAAGTAGGAAAGACTGAGGAGACGGTAAGCATTTCTAAATAGTCACATAAGAGAAAAGTAGACTCAAGTAAAATGGACTCCTTACAATTCAGGGATTAGAAATTCGTTTGAGATTCTGAGAAAAGCTATTGACTCTCACTCTTAAAAAATATGCATGCACAAATATATATATATGCTATGATGGATTGAGTTGCGCACCTCAATTTGGACTTATTCTTGATTTTGAGCTGTGTTCTGATGGATGTGTACCCATAGTAAGAAACAAATCTCTTCAAGATGTTATTTCAGTTAAGGTGTGGTCCAACTGAATCAGGTTGGGGTTTTAATCCAGATTATGGGCATCCTCTATAAACAGAGCCAAAGTCAGACTGAGAGGAAGTCATAGGGGAAGAAATAGGGAGTCAGCTGAGCCTGAAGGAGACAGAAGAAAATCACCATGTGCATTACCATGTGATAGAAAAACCAGGAACCAAGGATCACTGACAGTCAGCTCCAGAATATCAAAGTCAGGGAGAAAGCATTGCTTGGTTGACACCTCAATTTTGGACTTCTCCCAGCCTCAAAACTTTGAGCCAATCAATTACCACTATTTAAGCCAACCCATGCATGATATTTATTTTAGCACTGCCCTTAAGAGGACTTCTTCTCCGAAATATTTTCATGGAGTTTATCATTCCAAAAAGGCCATATTGGAAACTGTAATCATTCACCGTTTTCCATTCTCAGTGTCACCATCCAAATTTAAGCCAATTGTTACATTGTCCTTCACAAACTCTTCTGGTTTAGTTAACACCTCCTGTTGAATATGGAACTATTCTGTTTAAATTTTTGAATAGTTTCTCTCTTTACTTCTGAGTAAAACTCAAATTCCTCAAACCATTATTCAAATCTCTTTATGATTTGATTACAGTTTATCTCCTCTCCCTATAAGTCCTAATTTCCTACTGTATTTCTTTGATATACATACTAGAATTTTTCTATCTCCTTGCTTTCAATTATAACATTTTTTTTTGCTTGTAATGCCTTCCTTTCTATCTCCGCTTAGAGAACTTAAAGCTCAATTCAAACTTCATTCTACTCTTTACTGTTATCCTTGCATCTTCTCAAACTCTCTTTTTATTTCCATGGCATTTAGTTATGTTTTTAAATAGTATTTGGCTTATGCTAATTTATATACATTTTTCTTCTTTTTAATTTTTTGCTTGCACTTATATTTTTAAATGCAATTTTATTGAGATATAGTCACATGCCATGTAATCATCCAAAGTAAAGTATACAATCGATGGCTCATAGTTATCATCATATAACTGTGCATTCATCACCACAGTCAATTTTAGAGGATTTTCATTACTCCAAAAAAATAAAATTAAAGTTAAAATAAAAAGAAACAATAATTTCAGGGGTTTCCTTCTAGCTGTTCTGATATACTAGAAACTAAAAAGGGATAGCTACATAATGCATAAGACTAACCTCCAGGATAACCTCTCAGCTTTATTTGGGATCTGTTAGCTACTGAAACTTCACTTTTTTTCCTTCTTTTTTTGTGAAAAATAACATATATTTAAAAAAGCAATAAATTTCAAAGCACAGCACCACAATTAGTTGTAGAACATATTTCAGGGTTTGACATGGACTATATACATCCACAATTTTAGGTTTTTACTGTTAGCTGCTCTAAAATACTGGAGACTAAAAGAGATACCAATTTATTGATTCAGCATTCATATTCATTTATTAAATTCTATCTTCATTGTGTAACTCCACCACTACCTTTGATCTTTCCATGCCTCTCTTTAGGAGTTTTTGGACTATGACCATTCTAACTTTTTCATATCAAAAGGGGCTGTCACTAACATGGGGTAGGGAAATGGAACTATCTGATGTTCTGGAGAGGCTGGGCACTCTAGATTTCAGGACTTATCTGGACCAGGGACCCATTTGGAGGTTGTAGGTTTCTGGAAAGTTACCCTAGTGCATGGAACATTATGGAATCTTATATTTTGCCCTAGGTGTTCTTTAGGATTAGCTGGATGAAATTTCATTTTGTTTCATTTATCTTCCCCCTTTTGGGTCAGGTCCAAACTCATCCCTGGGAGTCATGTCCCATGTTGCCAAAGAGACTTAATGCCCCTTAGAATCATGTCCCACAAGTAGGGGAGGGTAGTGAGTTCATTTGCAGAGTTGGGTTAGAGAGGCCACATCTGAGCAACAAAAGAGCTTCTCTGGGGGTGACTCTTTGGCATAATTATAAGTAGGCTTAACTTCTCCTTTACCAGAATAAGTTTCATAAGGGCAAGACCCAAGATTGAGGACTTGGTTTATTAAATTGGTAGTTCCTAATGCTTCCAGGAATAACAGGAATTCCTCAGGTGGGAAGTTTAATATTTCACATTTTTCCCAGTCCCTCAAGGGGACTTTGCAAATATTTTTTTATTTTCTGCCCAAACTACCCTGGGATGTATTGGGGTATTACATTAACCATACAAAATAACAAGATCTTATTCCCTATTCAACGTCCCATATAATTATATTGTTCAAATAAATTGACCATACAGATTAAATCAGCTAGAATGCTACAGAAAATATAAATTTTGTACCAAATAAGTATCTCTTCCTTTGGTCTCACACAGAAGTTGAAGTTTTAAAATATAGTCAATATTCTTTACCTTGTATTATGATTTACCTTAGTCCTAACCAGATCAGCCTCATTCATATCTCTAATTGATGTCTGATGTCTTTTTCAGCTTCTTTAATAGTTGTTGTATGGAGAAATGCTGACTTTCAAACATACAGAACTCTAAGTCTGAGTCTCTGATTTCACACAGATACCCAAAGTTCCAGGGAACAACCAATTTATACATAAAGAGCTCAGTATCTCCAAATTAAGAAATAAGAGTTAAAACTCAGAAATACATGTGACTGCTGCAAGAACTTACAATCTAGGAACCTTTATAATAAGCCTTATTGAACATTCCGTACTCCTTAATTATTGATTGCACAATTTCTTTCCACGTTCTATTGCCTGATAAGCTATGTTTTGAATTCAATTCTCAGAGTATGCACATTATAGTTTGTTCATATTAGTGAGACTTTACAATATTTGTCTTTTTGTTTCTGTCTTCTTTCACTCAACATATTGTCCTCAAGGTTCATTCACCTAGTTGCAGCCCTCACAACTTCATTCCTTCTTGCAGCCACTTAATATTCCATTGTATGGATACACTATAGTTTGCCCTTCCATTCGTCAGTTGATGTACCCTTAGGCCACCTCCATCCAATGCAAATATTACCACCATGAACACCAGTGTGCAAATGTCCATTTGTGTCCCTGCATTTAATTCCTCCAAGTATATACCTAATGATTGGGTTGCAGGATTTTATGACAACCCCACCCCTCCCCTCCTGTGGATCCACCACACTGCCATCCAGAGGGAATGCACAATTCTACTTCCCTACCAACAGTGAATAGGGACATCTCTCTCACCACATTTTCTCTACCACCTGTATCTTTCTATTTATTTTTTAAACAGTTTCATTCACACACTGTGCAATTCATCCTAAGTAAACAATCAATGGTTCTCAGTATAATCACATAGTTACACATTCACCACCAAAATCTATCTGAGAACATTCCATTTCTCCCTCAAAAAAGAAAAAGAGGAAGGAAAAATGAAAGATTACAAAAATATAAAAAGGAGAAACAGCACCACTACCAAGAATCACACACCCCTTCCTTACATCCCTTTATTGACATTTAGCTTTGACATATTGCCTTTGTTACATTTAATGGAAGTATATTACAATGTTGCTGTTAACTATAAACCCCAGTTTGCATTGACTGTATTTTTCCATATACTATCCTATTTTCAATACCTTGCAATATTGACATTATTTGTTCTCCTTCATGTAAGAACTTTCCTATATTTATACATTTAATCATGATCATTGTCCACTCTAGGCTTCACTAAGTTATATAGTCCTAGTTTTTATCCTCTATCATTCCTTCTGGTATCATATATGCCCCTAGCCTTCCTCATTCAACCATGCTGCCACTCAGTTTTGTTCAGTTGTACTTTCTTTTTACCCTTACTGATATTCTTCATTTTTATAGTCTTCTTCAAACCTTCTTGTATTTTCCTATCTGCATGAAGTTCTCCCTTTAGTAGTTCTTGAAGAGTAGACCTCTTGTCCCAAACTCCCTCAGTGTCTGTTTGTCTGCAAATATTTTCAATTCATCTTATTTTTGAAGAACAATTTTACTGGATATAGAGTGTTTGGTTGGCAATTTTTCTCCTTCAGGGTCTTAAATATATGATACCACTGTCTTCTTGCTTCCACGGTTTCTGCTGAGAAATCCATGCATAGTCTTATCAAAGTCTCCTTGTATGTGGTGGGTCACTTTTCTCTTGTTGCTTTCTGAATTCTCTTTGTCTTTGACTTTTGACAGCCTAATTAGCAAGTGTCTTGGAGTAGATCTATTCATATCTATTCTGTTTATGGTATGCTGTGCTTCTTGGTTTGTAATGTTGCATCTTTCATCAGAGTTGAGAAATGTTTAGTGATTATTTCCTCCATTATTCTTTCTACCCCCTTTCCCTTCTCTTCTCCTTCTGGGACATCCATAACATGTATATTTGTGTGCTTCATGTTGTCTTTCCTTTCTCTGAGACTCTGCTCATATTTTTCCATTGTTTTCCCTCTCTGTTCTTTTGTGCATAGGATTTCAGGTGTCCTGTCCTCTGATTCACCAATACTTTCTTCTGACTCTTCAAATCTGCTGTGATACGTCTCCATTTTGTTTTTCATCTCTTCTATTGTGCCTTTCATTCCACAGAAAGTTCTGCCATTTGCTTGTTCAAGCTTCTGAGCTCTTCTTTATGATCATCCAATGTCTTCTTTATGTACTTCAACTCTTTTTGCCATATTTTGATTAAGAAGATTTGTTTAAATATCTTTAATTAGTTGTTTCAACTCCTGTATTTTATTTCAAGTGTTAGTTTTTTCCTTTGACTGGGCCATATATTCTTTCTTCCTAGTATGACTTTTGATTTTTTGCTGGTCCTTAGGCATTTTATTCCCTTGATTAGTTTATTCTGGAGTTTACTCTCTCTTTTACCCATGATTTTCTTGTTGGTTGGCTTTGTTCTCTATATGCTCATCAACATTCAGTTTAACTTATTCTAGATGTCTAATTTAGCTTCTGTTTCACTGATCAGATTCAGTTCTTATTTTTCTGGATCTGGCCCTGACAAATAGATTCTACCTCAATCAGAGTTTCCCAGGTAAGATAGGCCCACAATTCAGGACAAGGGTGTAATCAATATCCAGGTTCCCTGAGAATGAGACCCAGAAGGGTGCCGGCCTTTCCTGTGTGGACTCTTGAATCTGTGTTTTTCTTATCCTGCCCAGTAGGTGGCACTTGTCAGCCCACAGCACCCCACCAGCATAAAGTAGCATGGTGCCTTTAATTTTCAGAGACCCTGCCCAGTTCTGCATTGTAATCTCAACACTTCCACCTGTTCCAGAATGGTGTGAGATATGTATTCAATCACAGGAGACCCCAGACAGTTTTTCCAGACAATTTCTGGATATTTACTAGCTACCCGAGAGGAATAACTAAATTCCATACCTCCCTACACCACCATCTTGCCTCACCTTCTATACTGCAGTTATAATGAAGTTTTCTCTTTTTAAGATAGTCAATTCTTTGAAGCTTTGGATGTGTCTAGTATATCTTCTCACCCACATTTATTCAATGGTATTTTATTGATGATACCAATTATGTATTTGATACATGGTATGAAGTCATTAGTGAAATAGCCATAGTTCTTTCTATCATAGACCATACAGAAAAAGAGACAATGAGTTAGCAAGGAAATAATTACAAAATGTTAAAGAAATGAACAGAGAGGTTAGTCAAAGAATAACAGGAAGGAGACCTTTCAGAACGATCAAGGAGTGTCTCCCCATGGAAAAGACATTGAAGTGAGAGCAGCAGGATGAGAGAGAACCTTTTAAAGAAAACCTAGGGAAGAGCTTTCCAGACAGAAAGAATAGCATGAAGATTTTAAAAAGTGTAATTTTGCAATGCTCTGGAAACTGAATGAGGACCTGTATTAGGGTTCTCCAGAGAAACAGAGCCAACAAATATTAAGACTTTTATTATAGGAATTGGCTTACACAAGAGTGGAAATTGACAAGTTCAAATTCTGTAGGTCAGGCTACCAGTTGGGAACTCTAATGAAGGTTTGGGTGATTCTCCTAGAAGAGGTCTGCTGGCTGAAATAGAGACAGAAATTCTTATTTCTGACTTCTGAAATCATCGGCTCCTGGTAAGGTCTTCAAGTGATTGGGTGAGACATCTCTCATTGCTCAAAGCAATCTCCATTGTTAATAGAAGATATAATCAGCCATAGATGCAATCAACTGAATAATTATTTGAATCCACAAGGTACTCTCACAGTTATAATCTGGCCAGTGCTTACTTGACCAAACTGGAGTCTATAACCTAGCTAAGTTGATGTGAACTTAACCATCATAGGGCCCACAGCGCTAGGGCACAGTGAGTGAGGGAAGAAACTGTACCAGATATGGTTATAGAGATGAGCAGAAATGAGATTATTTAGGGCTTTATAATTCATAATAAGAGACATGCTTCAATTTGCATGTAAATATTCATGATAGCTTTTGTGTGGAGAAAGAGTAGGAGGTTTGAATACAAGAATCAAGAAACTGTTAAAAGGATAATACTCTGTTGCAGTAGTAGAGGAGAGACGGTGGCTTCAGTGGTTAAAGTGCATAGCTTTGTGATGGTTAATGAAAGAAAAGTGTGCAATCCTTAGATTGATTTGTTATGGGGATGAGGGAAAGAGGGAGAATCAAGGAATGTCTGAGCAACTGAATGATTAATGATCAATTCTGGTCTGAAAGAGCAACAGAGAAATAACTTTAAGGAATTGATAATTCCATTCCTGCCTTTTTCAAAAGTAAGCAGATGATTCTAAGAAGGTGGTGTTAAGATAACTCTGCTAAACACTACTCCCTACTCCAATCCAGCTACTAACTTTCAACTTGTAGGTAACAGCTGCTGTGGCCTGCAGGCAGACACAGATGGAGAGTGAGAGCCAGAACTCAGGTCCTGCTGGGGCCGTGATGGAACATGCTGGTATGGATTCCCCACCCCCTCCCCATCTAGGTTGGGCAAGAACTTTGGATCTGGAGAATACCATGATACTGAGGGAAGTCTATGAACTACTGCAAAGCAAAGGAAAGACTGCTTCTGAAAAGATTTTCTGGTCTTCCTGATCTCCGGGAAGAGAGTAGTATGATGTCAGAGTCCTCCCTACCTCTGAGGCTGAGAGAGTGTCACCTCTCTTCTGGGAGAAAAGGAACAGATCTCTGGTACACAAACAGTGGTACTGCTGTAGCAATGAATCTTTCAATAGGCACATTCAATTCTGAATGAATATATATGTCTTATATGATAAAAAAGTCCTTAAAATAGAAAAAAAACATGTAAGGGAAACATTGATAAAATCAATGCTGTCCAGAATTACAAGTATAACAATCACCTCAACTAAAATCTAGATTTTCTGGAATTAAAAATATCAAGCCACCTCAGTAAGTCCTCAAAAATTGTGCTAAAAGTGTCCCCATGTTAAACATGAAGCAATTGAGGCAGAGAGCAAAAGTAATTTACTTGCCCTAAAGTCACATAGCTACTAGGTGGTAGACCTGAGTTTTGAACTCAGGCAAACAAAACCCAACTACAAATTGCTTGCAGTAATAAAAATGCTCCAGATATTTCAGATATAACTGGTGGCCCTAGAAAGGCAAGCCATGTGCTCTTCCTAAAATCTTCTGGCTATCATCTATAAAGAGTGACATTTAGATTGATGTTTTTAAGATCTCTGCCATTTCCAGCATTACATGAAAAACATTTACGAGTGTCCTTATATAAGAGAATTTTATGAATTTGTCATAGGAATCATGACCCATATGAGGTAGATTTAATAAAATTTAAAATGCCTTCACATTTAATAGCAAAATTTTAGTCATAATCTATAGCATTGAAAAGGATTCTGTCAACACTGACAATCTTTAAATGAACCCATGGATGCAGAGGAGGTCTTTCTCTCTTTGAGAGATGAACGTGCTTCTTTCTTTTAAATGAAGACTATCAGACAGATTAAAACATAAATCAATATGAGGCTGCTGCACCTAAATCGTGTGAATAATGACCTGAATTAGTGACAAAAATTACATTCAGCATTTAGTGAATTTTTATGATGCTTATATTGGAAATGAATCTACCTTGGCTTCTTGATAATGCTTTACTGAAAAATAAGCATGTAATGGCAAAAATAAATAATCAACTGTACACTAAAACAGTTGATCTTGATACTAAGAAGAAATGATTAATGTGTAGTAAAGGTGCATTACTTTTCTTGGGGTAATTTCTTCAAGAGTTAGCTTTTTGTAAGTTTATTAAAAATAATTAGAGATTCACAAGAAGTTGCCCTTCATCCAGTTTCCCCCAATGGTTACATCTTACATAATTATAACACATTATCAAAACTAGAAATTTGACATTGGTACAAAGAGTGACTATCATAAGAGTTAATTTTGAACCTTAGAAACCCACAATTCTTCATAATTAAGATAGCTTATTACTTAAGTTTTTGGCTGAAAATTTCACATTTGGCTGGAATTTTAACAGGATAAAGCTGTTCTTGAACAATGGCTCACTTCAGGCTCCTGTTTCCATGCTTAGCACTGTTTCCAAGACATTTTCAGCATTAACTATCACATTCTCATTTGTCTGACAGCCAGATTTCATCCTATTTTTATAGGTAAAGTTGCAGCAAAGAAAAGTATTTGAGAAGTCCATTAAAAAATGCTAGAATTAATACTTGAGAAGGGTTCCTACTGAAGTCAGAACAGGTGTTTCCAATTCTATCTACTCTAAGTCTCCAATTTGCTTTTCCTTTAAGTGCTTTATTTAAAATCATATCTGCCTTAGCATTGTTTTGATCATTTTCCCTGTACACTCTGATCTTATGCCCAGTCTGTTACGCTTATTAATTATTATTGTTCATCTCTAACTCTGGCAGAAAAGGCAATGCCTGGGTTCCTTCCATTCTGATCTAAGCTCCCTCCGTGGCACACAGTGGAAGGACTATGTTGTAGAAAGTGAGCACAATGGAGCCTTAATTCCAGCAGTACTTCCAGCTAGTATGTGCTATCCTCCCTTTCTCCATCTCTAGAGACGGAAATTATAAATGTAAGTACATTCGGCTATTTTCCACTTTTATTCCATTAATTCTATGATTTTCCAATTCAGCTGAGCCGTGCAAATTTAATATCAGCAACCCATGTTCCCCAGCACCCCAGGATGTTATCAACAGAAACATAGTTCTATTTCTTCAAAAAGAAATTTGAAAAAAAACAAATTTCTTTGAAAGAAATTTCTTCAAAAAGTTGACGTGCTCAGGGAATCTATGACAGCATGGATGCTGGGCCAGAGAACCTTTTCAGCTGTGCTGGTCTGACTAGGCCCGTCCTGACTTTTGCACAGGCTAGGCTAAGCAGCCTGTGCCAGGTTGCAAACCATGCCAGGACACAGGCAGCAACACCAAAATTCTACTCCTTGGTTGCCAAAAATCTGGGGTAATGGATGATGCGTGACGCAATAACATGAGATTTGGAGTCAGACTTGGTTTGACTCTCAAACTATCCCCCCTAGTTTCTGTTATAAATAGATAAGTGGATCAAGACTGAAGAAGGATCCTGTGGGTGAAATCTGGATAGAATTCTGAGAATAATCAGAGACTGATTTATTCTCTGCCTCATCTTAAACTGCTTCCTGAATCCAGAGGTGTGATTTCTAGCCAGGCAGGAGTCAGAGGCCTGAGAGAACCCCAGCCTTTAAAGATGAAGTCTTTAACACAAGTGATGAACACAGAGGAGCATTAGAACTATAGAGACCTGCTGTTCTGATTTGCTAGCTGCCGGAATACAATATACCAGAAACAGAATGGCTTTTAAAAGGGAAAATTTAATACGTTGCTAGTTTACAGTTCTAAGGCCAAGAAAAAGTCCCAATTACAAGTCTATAGAAATGTCCAATCAAAGGCATCATGGAAAGATACCTTGATTCAAGAAGGCTGATGAAGTTCAGGGTTTCTCTCTCAAGTGAGAAGGCACATGGCAAGCACAGTCCCAGTTTCTCTGTCAGCTGGAAGGACACATGGTGAACATGGCATCATCTGCTAGCTTTCTCTCCTGGCTTCTGGTTTCATGAAGCCTCCTGGGAGGCATTTTCCTTCTTCATCTCCAAAAGTCACTGGCTTGTGGGTTCCCTGTTTCTCACGGCTATGTCATTCTTCTCTGTTATCTCTGAATCTCTCGTTCTCCAAAATATTTCCTCTTTTATAGGACTTCAGAAACTAATCAGGACCTACCCAAATGGGTGGAGACACAACTCTACCTAATCCGGTTTAACAACCACTCTTTATTGGGTTACATCTCCAGGAAGATGATCTAATTACATACAGTATTGAATAGGGATTATTCTGCCTTTATGAAATGGGATCTTGATTAAAACATAGTTTTTCTAGGGGACACACATCCTTTCAAACCAGCACACCTGCAGACTTTACAAGAAGGCTGTGATTATGACCTACTCTTCAATGTCTCCCAACATCCTGGCTAGTGACTGTCTTCTGTCCACTTCACTGTCCCCAGTGGTGAGTAATCCACCAGCTTCCAGAACAAACCATTTAATTTCCTGTCTTCCTGATAGCATAGCTGTCTGTAAACTCTTCTTAATTTTCTGACAGTGTTCTTGGGCAGTGGGTTTGAGCAGGAAGTAAAGGAGAGAATGGAAGAAAAGAACAACAGCAGCTCTTGCTGAAACTTGGCCTAATGTTTTGGTTAAATCACGATTTCATTGGTTTTGTTTGCAGGAATAATTAAACCCCAGAATCCCTGAATCTACAAATAAATTTTTGGTGAACATTTCCTTGCCTTTGGACTTATTTTGAACTACTTTTTATTTCTTAAAATTTCACTTTATTGTGACCAAGTTTTGAAAAGATGCCAGGTTTCTTTTTTATATCTATTTCAAATACATGGTTTGATGTTTTCCCAAGCACCTGCTTAAAGTGTGAAATTGTTCCTGCAGCTCTGGTAATGCTTCTTAAATTTCTTATTAAAAACAAAATATTGCATTGAAAAAACTAGCTTCATGGGCAGGGCACGGTGGCTCAGCAGGCAGAGTTCTCGCCTGCCATGCTGGAGACCCGGGTTTGATTCCTTTTTGCATGGTGCCTGCCCATGCAAGAAACAAACAAACCAAAAAAACTAGCTTGAATTAAAACTGCTGAGCTTAGGCAGAGCCAGACTACAATGTCTGTGTAGTATTTGTAGCCTTCTGACATGATACATCGTACTTTTTCATCTACCCTTAAACTGCAGCATTTTGGTTTTGCTCTGTTTTTCATCATTCTCTGTTCCCTTAAACAGATAGGGATTATATTTGAGGACAATCAGAACTATCACAAATGCTAATGACCATGTTTCAGAGGACTAATTTGTGTTGTCTGTAACCCCCCTTCCATTATATTTTAATATTTAATTCACAGTCAGCAAGAACTTACCTTCACCCTTCAACCATTCAATCCTCACACCCTGGAAAGAACAAGCTTGGCATTATTAATTTTACTGCATATGCAGCTAGTAAAGAGAGTTATAGAGAAATTGAAGAGTCTAACCCTTAAAAAATTATCCGTCTAGGAAATTAAAGACGCATCAAGAGGAATCTCTATGCATATTAGCCTAATCAGTGAAGATTAATGTAAAGTTATATAAAAAGACAACTATTAGTTGAATACGATGAACTTTCTCTAACAAAAATTTGTAACTTTATGACGTGAGAACAAAACAGCGCAGAGTTGGAGAGGGCAGGCTCAGGAGTGAAACAGTCCTATGTTTAAATTTTGGCTTTGCTATTACTGCCAATGTGACAATGGGCAAGTTCTTTGCATTTGAATCTAAGCCTATAACTATAAGCTTAAAGACAAGGTTAATAAGGGCACTTAGCATCATTAAATTCTTATGAGGAATACATGAGATAACACACAAAAAATCATCTACTGTACCAATAGCACATAATGGATATTCAAAAATCTTAAGCATTATTCTACTCATGCATTCTAGAATTTAAATTTTTCGTTGGTTATTTAATTGAAAGTCCTTCCACTAATGCAGTCTTTTTAGGAATGCTTCTAATCATTTTTCACCTTTACCAGACTCCATATGGGTAAGATTTCTGGGAATAAATTACGTGCTTCTAAAATTTACCACAATTTCTTCAGGCAGTTTAAGATGCTGGTCAGGCATCACGTCATGATTATCACGAAAGCAGTCAAAGCATTCCCAGAAGTGTTAAGACATTCTACATGCCAATGGGAGGGAACATGTCAACTCAGGCCATGGTAGTGGTTTAAGTGTGGCCTCCAGAAATAGATGTTGAATTCTGGTTCTGCCAAGTGCACCAGTTTGCTGTGCAAAATACACAGCCTTTCTGAGCCCCAGTTTCTTCCCCTGCACAGTGGGGAGAACAATAGAGCTTATTTTATGAAATTTTCACTGGAATTAAAGGAGACAGTAGGTACAAGGTACTTGAGTATATATTAAGTGATATATGGATGCCAGCTATTACGATTGCACACGGTAGAAGGTTAAAAACTGCTTTCATTTTAAGGAAGTGGTCGTTTTTGGTTTGGTAAGGCCATGAGCCACTTCTCAGAAAATATCTCTTGATGAAAGGGGGAAATCTAGAGGTGTTAGAAAGAACACCTCTCTTCATTACATAGTTCTTTTCAATTTCCCTGGGTGCTGAAGGGTGAAGAATTCTATAAGTGTCAAATTAGATAAGGGATGGTTTCCATTTACATTATTGTGATAACTCTATTTTCTGTGAGCTCATTCATAATGTTTTCATTAAATGTGTAAATATGTTTTAGCCCTGACAGTGCGCTCCAGGTTTTATGACCAAACCTGTTGCCATGCTTCCCATAGTTTTATTTTTTTTTTTACATTTTAATAAGAATCCATTGATCATGCTTTTATCAGATTCTTCTCATGAAAAGATTCATCTGAGAATTAGCCAGAACTGTGCAGTATCCTTTCTCTAAGTACCCAAGACAATGAAGAAAGAAAGAAGGAGGACCTCCAAAAGAAAGACATGTCATCCATAGAAATATTAATAATAGATTTTGAACTTAGGAAGTGGTAGGAGTGTAAATTATACTAAAATAAACCTGTTGACTAATTAAAAACTCACTCAACATGTGCCTTGCCTGCATTGTTAGTTTCACCAGCATCAAAGCTCTGTTATTCTCTGATTTCTAGAGATTGTTGTATGAGATGTTTTGTTACCAAAAAGAGCAGCTCCAGAATCTCCAGCCACTTCCCACAGTATGAAAAGAAAAAAATAAGACACTACTTGGGTGCTAGCAACTCTGCATAGGTGTGCCATTTCAGCAGCAAATCAAACATAGGATTTATTCGTTTCAATTGCTAACCCTGGATTTTTAATGTACTGAACTTTGATGGGAATAAACATTTCATGTGGAGTTTCCTGCTTAAGCAGCCTATTTTAGAGCATTTAAAAAATGTTAAATATAGCATACTTATGGAAAGTACATAAAACACAATTGAAGAGCATAATGAATAATTCATAAAGAGAACATCCAGAATGAGGAATAAAACACTGCCACAGTCCTAGAAGCCTTCCATTCCACTGTATGTCTCTTCCAAATCCCACTCCCTTCCTTCTCTCCTTAAAGCAACCATTCCTTGACTGTTACAGTAATCACTTTTCTCTATAGTTTTCCCAATTGTGTCTGCATCTCTAAAAATGTAATTTAGTTTTGTCTTTTTATGAAAGTCATATAAATGGAATTATGCAAATGTATTATGATGTGTCTGGTTTCATTTACACCATGTAATCTGTGGAAGATGTTACATACAGCCAGGGTTTATTTTTATTGCTATAAAATATCCCAATCTATGAATAGGCATGATTATGTGTACATTCAGCTGTCTTTTGGACATTTGGATTGTTTCTAGACATGTATAGATGATAGCCATTCTTTTACATATATTATATCCCAATCCACATAAGCAGGAAATTTTATGGTTTTATTCTTAAGACAGAAATTGTAGGATGATAAGACATACATATCTTCAACTTTACCAGATAATGCCAATATGTTTTCCAATATGATTATACCAGTTTACACTCATACTAGCAGTGTACAAGATTCATACTATTCTCATATTGGTTAATTTTATGGGTATGTAATGGTATCTTATTGAAGTTTTAATTTGCCTTTCCAAGATTACTAATGAGGTTGAGTAGCTTTCGAAAGTTTAGCGACAATTTGAACCTACTTTTTTTGGTTAAATTCCTGTTCAAACATTTAGCCCATTCTTCTATTGAGTTTTCTTTCTTTTGCTTATTTATTAGTACATTTTAGAAAATCTGAATACCAGTGCTTTGTTGTATATTTGCAAACATTTTCTCCTGTTCTGTGACCTGCATTTTTACAATTTTAATGATGTCTTTGATGAGCAAATGTTCTTATTATAATGTAGTCAAATTTACTAATTTTCTCTTAAATATATTATTTAAGAAAAAATGAATATATATTTTTTGTGTCTTATTTAAGAAATCTTCTTCTAGTCCAAGGTCATGAAGGTAATCTACTATAGTGTATTAGAAAAGCTGTATGGTTTTGTCTTTTTAAGTCTATGTTCAAAATCCCTCTGGAGCTGTTATATTTTTGTATGGTCTGAGATAAGGTAGAATTTCATTGTTTGCTTTTTGTTATTGTGACTACCATTTTTTCATATAGGTATCTGTACTGAAAAAACATCTCTCAATCATTATTGTGCATAATAATCTCAGTTGATTTTAACAATGACAAAATAATAATAGTGATGATTATAGTAGCACCCTCTTCAATAAATAGTACTTGGAGAACTGGGTATCCATACGCACAAGAATGAAAGAGGATCCATATCTCACACGCTATATGAAAACTAACTCAAAATGGATCAAAGACCTAGACATTAGAGCTAAGACCATAAAAGTTTCAGAAGAAAATGTAGCAAAAAATCTCATAGAATTTGTAACCAGAGGCAGTTTCCTAGACCTTACACCCAAAGCACAAGCATTGAAAAAAATTAGATAAATGGAATCTCCTTAAAATTAAACACTATTGTTCATCAAAGAACTTTGTCAGGAAAATAAAAAGGCAGCCTATGCAAAGGGAGGAAATATTTGGAAACCACATGTCAGATGAGGGTTTAGTATCCAGAAATTATAATACGATTCTTCAACTCAACAACAAAAAGGCAAACAACCCAATTAAAAATGGACAAAAGACATAGACACTTCTCAGAAGAGGAAATACAAATGGCTAGAAAGCACATGAAAAGATGCTCAACTTCACTGGCTGTTAGGGAAACACAAATCAAAACCACAATGAGAAATCACCTCACACCCACTAGAATGGCCATTATAAAAAAATAAATAAAAAACGACAAGTGCTGGAGAGGATGTTAGAAAAGAGGCACACTTATTCACTGTTGGTGGGAATGTAAAATGGTACGACCACTCTGGAAGGCAGTGTGGTGGTTTCTCAGGAAGCTAAGTATAGAATTGCCATATGATCCAGCATTGCCATTGCTAGGTATGTACTCAGAGGACATAAGGGCAAGAACACAAACAGACATTTGCATGCCAGTGTTTATTGCAGCATTATTTACAGTTGCTAAGAGATGGAAACAGCCCAAATGTCCACCAACAGACAAGTGGCTAAACAAGCTGTGGTATATTTATATATACAAAGGAATATTATGCAGCTGTAAGACAAAATAAAGTCATGAGACATGTAAGAATGTGGATGAACTTTGAGGACATTATGCTGAGTGAAATTAGCCAGAAACATAAGGAAGGTACTGTATGATGTCACTAATATGAACTAACATTAATAATGAACTTTGAGAGTTGAAGTTAAGAAATAGGGTAGAGATTGGGCATTTGGTGCTGAAGGAATACAGAATGTGAAACACAACTGATTGTAAAAATTCAAAATGGATAGCGCAATACTACCTGACTGTAACACAATAATGAAAGTACACTGAATGAAGCTGAATGTGAGAATGATTGAGGGAGAAAGGCTGGAGGCACATATGAAACCAGAAGGAAAAAATAGAGGATAAAGACTTAGGGATTCCAAGAGTGGAAAAATGATGATTACATGTACAAACGAAAAAAACGTTTTTGCACAAGGGAGAACAAATGAATGTCGATATTGCAAGGTATTTAAAATGGATGGTATACAGGAAAAGGGTCAATCGATGCAAACTAGGATCTATAGTCAACTGCAACATTATAATATGCTTCCACTGAATGCAACAAAGGCATTTTGCATTTTGCCAAAACCAAATGTCAACAGGAGGAGGGAATGGGGGGGAGTATGGATTCTTTGTGGAAGAAAAAGAAATGTCTTCATATAGATTATGGTGGCAAAGGCATGTCTATTTACTTAGGTTGGATTGTATGATGTGCGAATAAACTTTAAAAATGAACAGAGAGAAACAAATGCTAGAGAAAATGCAGAGAAGGTGATGTATCTATTCACGTCAGTAGGGAAATGAGCGGTGCAGCCCTTTGGAAGGCAGTGTATTGGTTCCCCAGGAGGCTAGGAGTGGGGTTGCCATGTGATTCTGAAACTTCATTGCTCAGTATATACCTGGAGGAACTGAGTGTGGAGACAGAAAAGAACATTTGCTCACTGGTGTTTATGGTGCATTTTTCAGGATTCACAATGGATGGAGGTAGTGTAAGGGTACAAAGACTGAAGGAAGGAAGGGGAAACTGTGATGTATACATAAAAAAGGACTACTAAGCAGCCACAAAAATAAAGGAAGTTGTGAGGCATGAAACTAGGTGAGTGAACCTTAAGGACTGTATGTTGAATGAAACATCAGAAACAAAAAGACAAACATCATGCCTCACTCAAATGGACCAGCTGTAATATAAAAATCCATTGAACTGAAGTTGAGAATATGGGTTATCAGGTTGGGGCCTATTATAAAGGGTCCTAGATTGTAAGCTTTTATAGCAGTCACATATATTCAGGAGTTGTAACTGTTATTTCTAAATTCTAAGATACTGAGTTATTTATATATAACCTGGTCATTCCCAGAGACTTTGTATATTTATGCGACACTTGAGATTCAGAGTTAGAGCTCTGAAATGATGAAAGTCAGCACTAGTCCATACAGGAACTATTTAAAAAGTTGAAAAGGGGATCAGACTTTGACTAGAGATATGAATGAAGCTGATCTGGATAGGATTGGGGTAGATCATAATACAGGGTAAAGGATGATATTGTCCATATTTTAAAACTTTAACTTCTGTGTGACACCACATGGAGAGATGTTTATTTGGTGCAAAATTTATACTTGGGTAGTGCATTACCTAATTTAACTTGTATGGTCAGCTTAGTTGAATGCTACAAGTACATGGAATCTTGAATAAGTGTGAGATTTTGTTGGTTTGTCCAGTTTAGTGTGATGCCCTGATATATCCCAGAGTAATTTGGACAGTGAATAAAGGAGTATTTGCAAAGTCCCCTTTGGGGACTGGAGAGAAAGAAAGAAATATTCAACTTTCCCATTTGGAGAATTTTGATATTCTCTCAAGTAGTGGGAACAACCAAATGTAAAAGCCAAGCCCTTGATCTTGGGGTTCGCCTCTATGAAACTTATTCCTGCAAAGGATAGGCTAAGCCTACTTAAAATTATGCCTAAGAGACACCCTCAGAGAACCGCTTGCTGCTCAGATGTGGCCTCTCTTTTTAAGTCACCTCAGCAGGTGAACTCGCTGCCCTGCCCTCTGCATGGGACGTTTCTCCCAGGGGTATAAACCTCCCTGATAATATGGGACAGAAATCCCAGGATGAGCTGGGACTTGGCATCAAGGACAAAATAAAGTTTCAGGGCAGAGAGATTTCAGAGTTGAAAGGTTATCCTGGAGGTTATTCTTATGCATTATATATATATATCCCTTTTTAGTTTATGCTGTATTGGAGTGGCTTGAGGGAAGAACCTGAAACTGTTGATCTGTGTTCTAGTAGCCTTGATTCTTGAAGATGATTGCATAAAGATATAACGTTTACAATTTGACTGTGCGATTGTGAAAACCTTGTGACTGACACTCCTTTTATTCAGGACATGGACAGATGAGCAAAAAAATATGGATATAAAGGAAATAAATAATAAAGGGCATAAGGATTAAAATAAATTGGGTAGATGGTCAATGTGAGGGAGGGGTAAGGGGTACAGGACATACGAGTTTTTTCTTTTTATTTATTTTTCTGGAGTGATGCAAATGTTCTAAACATGATCGTGGTGATGAATATACAACTATGTGATGACATTGTGGGCCATTGATTGTACATATGGACAATATGTGTGTGAAGATTTGTCAGTTAAAATATTTTTTGAAAAAGGATAATTACTGATTCTTGATTACCAAAAAAAGTATCATTTGAGAAGATAATTTATAATAAAGAAGCAAATGTAGAAGCAGTGTGTCTTAACCAGGGTTGCACAGAAGAATAAATCATGGAAACTTTTGAAATTCACATGTTTGGATAATCCCTAGAATGCCTGGGATATAGGCAGACGTGTATTTTGATAAAGCCTCACATGTAATTCTGATCACCGTCCATGTTGGACAATTCCAGAGTCAAAGTGGATTTTAAGTGCCAGATCCATCACCCAATGTCTTTATGACTTTGAGAAGGTTATTTAAACTTTCCATTTCTTCTCTTGTGAAGTAAAGAAAATGACCCCTATATCAAAGGGTTTTTGAAGACTGGCAGGCATTAAGAAATCTTATTTCTCTTCCTCCTTTGATCTTATTTTCTTGTTCTGTAGAGTGGTGCTAATTGTTGTCTGGTCCCAGAGAATTCGCAAAAGTATCTAAGTAAAACAAATCATATGGAAGTGGTTTATGACTGCAAAACATTATTTAAATATAAACTGTTTTCATCCAAAAAGATATCAAGTCACAGAGGGGTTAGGGAGCAAGGGATGAACTTTCTTAAAGCAAAATACAAATGCAAACACTAGAGCATTTAGTGTCAGCCTGTAAGTGACGCCAAAAAAGGCAGGTTGTTCTCCTGAGGCACCATCTACTTATCCACATGGGCATTTGTCAGGTAACTTAAATGGAAGTGGGGAGCAGTGGGGATATCTCTTTAGCCTTAACATCAAGTCAGCTATGTCACTGGACCTCCCTACGGCAGCTTACACACAGGCCGTGTCCACACGGTCTCTCCCTAGCTTACTCAGTTATTGTATGGCAGCGATATCTTGGGCCACAAATTGGAATGGCCAAGCCTTGTCAAACAAGGTAAGAGCAGATGAAGCTAATTAGAAACAATAACTAGTTTCATATCCACACAGATCTCAAGAAATCCTCTTCATCCTGTCTGATAGACTGGCTTTTGTTTGAAAAAGAAAGAACTTCTGCTTGAAGCAAATGACAGTGCATTTGGGTGTCATAGATACCTATCACTTCCATAGTTTTAAGTGATGTAGTGTCTATAAAATAACATCTTTCATAGTCAACCTAATGTATTTGTCAAACTTCTGAATGCTCAGCACCCTTCTTGTTGCTGATCATGTTTGCCAATAGCTGTGTTCATGGAAGAAACATTCCATGAAAGGTGGAACTTGGAACCAGTAGGCTAGAAAAGAAATATAATTGCTGGATGTGTTAATTATTTTTCCAGCACTATGAACACTAGCTGACATTTTGTTTATAATTTTGTTGGCCTGACCAGATTAAGGTTCTCTTTAATTCTTCCTGTCAACTAGTAACAAAACTTTGCTCTTAGAATTCTTACTTTTAAGGCTCAGTTCAGGTGTCTTCTTGAAGAAACTTCAGTCTGAAAAAGCTAAGTACTCCAGAAGACTCTGAAAATACGTTTAGGGTTACACTCACCATATGCTATATATTAAAATGATGTATTTCTCTATATATCTTCCCATTGAATGTAGTATCTCTCAAAAGTAGGGACAGTATTATTTTATTCCCAGGATCCTCTGCAGAATTTGGCATCCACTGGGTTACTCATTAAATGTTGCTTGAATGAAAGCAAACAGATACTACCTTTTCATCAAAACCTGTCTTCCACTACTCTCATAAATCGGTAGTGGGATGAGCATATTTTGCTAAATAAGGATTGGATATAAATCCTTAACTCTATATTCACTATCTCTTCCCTTAGCCTTCCTCCAACCAAGAGTGCTGTATTAAACTGTTCAGAACCCTGATGAAGCTGGCTGGAAAGGGAACATTATGTATAAACTACAGGAAGCAAGAAAAGAGCTAAAAGAATTTCTTTAGTGGTATAATCCCAGCACTATTGAGATGACTTGAAACCGAGGGCAATTAAGGCCATTTTCAAAGAACCAAGTTTGTAATTTCCTCAAAAGAAAAGTGTTGGAATAAACCTTTTAACTTCATAATAATTTTTATTATTCTAATTTACATTATTTTCACCCTATTTCTCTTACTTCTGTGACTTCTGACGCTCTAGTAATGCTGAGAGTATTTAAAGTGTTATCATGGGTACTTCATTATAGATTACATTTTCTTTCACGATGTGGTTTTTAAACTTTTGAGATGTTCTTTAATTATAGTCAGGTACAATTTTTCTCTAAAGAAATATTTAAACGGGAAGATAACATTTTCTTGAAAAAAACTGCAAGGTTTTTTTTTTGTATGTATTTAACATTGAAAAATATAGACTTATTCTATGAAAGTTCTGATCTAAAAGTCTCTGCAATTTTTTTTTAAATTTCTCTTGAGCTGCTACTATGAGGCATCATAATCCAGGATTTATGTAGACCTGTTTGGGAGTCACTCGTACGTGGGATTAAATTCAATTTCTGCAAATTACTCACTGTGACTTTGGGGAGCGCTATGCAACCTCTTTGAGACGCAGCTGTGAAATAATAGCTCCATCTACCCTATTGTTTGCTGTGGGCATTTTTTGAGTGCTCAATTGGCAGCTATTAGTATTACCTGTATGAAATAATTTTTATTAATGGAATAATAAATAATAGCTTCTTACTTAATAGTAAAGAATTTCTTTATCCCTAGCCCCTTTCTTCCATTCAGAATGAGGTTGTTTTATTATTTTATTGTGGTGGTTGTTTGTTGTCATTTTGCATCAGTACTTTCTAATTGGATATTTTCCAGTTTCCAACCTTTTATAGGAAAGACAGATGACCTCTTTCTCTTTAAAATTTACTACCAATCTTTTCTGCTTTCTGGACCCTCACCACAAGGTCTGGGTCATTGTGGTCCCACACTTATTACAGGCCACAGTGTGCCTGAATTTCGGCTTGCACACAGTGTCTGTTGGTTTGGTCAATTTGCTTTCCTCTTCCTAACTTCATATCCGCAGGTATTTCTAAATATCCTGTTCTGTTCCCAATTGCAAAATGTCTCTCACATGGCCTTTAAAAGTATTGTCCATTTTGAAAGGCTGTACGGACATCAAGCCTCCCCCTAATCAGCTTCTCCAAAGTTCCCTCTCCAAGTCTCTCTCACGCTCACATTCTGTTCCAGCCCAGCTTGTTTCCCTTTGGTCACATTTTTCAGTACCCACGTTTTTCTCCAGTCTGTCCTTGTGTGTGGCACAGACTTCTCTCTTTGCTTTACTACATCCCTCATTATTGCTCTAGAAGCTTTTCTTCTAGGATTTGTTGGTAGGTAGAACATCTTAGGAGCAAACAGCCCCTGACCAGGTTTTCCTTTTCTGTTTACACATTCCTGGATTTACTTACATTCCGGAGTTGGTGCCTATCTGAGATGTCGTTTAAAATAATTTCTTCATTTTTGCAGATTTGGGTGCTGAGGCCCAGAGAGGTTGGTGCATAACAAGCACTCTTGTCTTTTCCTTCCAATTAAAATCACTCTGTTTAGATTTTCTATTTGGTGAGGGTATGTTTATCTGTTATTTTTCTCTTTGGAGCAATGAGAATTGTCTAAAATTGAGGGTGTTGGTGATTGTACAACTAAGTAAGGATACTCTGAGACACGGATTGTTTATTTTGGACATTATCCATAATGCCCAATGGATGGAGGTGGCTGCAGGATACGTTGACTGAGAATCAGAAAGGCTAACTATGTGTATGCATATGAGAATTATTGTGCAATTACCGAAAGGAACAAAGTCATGAGGCATGCAAGGAGGTGAATGAACCTTGGGGAAATTATGTTGAGCAAAATAAGCCAGAAATAAAAGGACAAATATGGTATGATTCCTTTTAGAAAATACTTATAAGAAAATTGGGGCCCAGATTGTAAGTTCTTATAGCAGTCACGTTTATTTGTGTTATTTCTAGGTTCTGAGATGCTGTGCTATATGTGTATAACCTGGTATATTCCTGGAATTTGGGGTACTTGTGTGACACCTAACACTTAGAAGTGGAGTTCTGCCCCTCTGAAAATCAGCATTGCTACATACAACAGCCGTTAAAGAAACCAAAAAAGAGATCAAACTTCAATTAGAGATAAGAGCGACGCTGATCTCATTGGGACTAAGGTAAATCAGAATATAGGGCAAAAAATGATATTGTCTGTATTTTAGAGCTTCACCTACTATATGAGACCAAGGAAAGAGAGGGTTTTTGGTCCAAAACCTAAATTTTCTGTAGCACACAATCTAGCTCATCCTGCTGGATAGATCATTTAAACAAACCAAACACATGGAGCCTAGACTAGGAACAAGAGCTTGTAATTTTGGCTTAATGTGATACTCAGATACAGCCAAGAGTACATTGGGTAGATAATTAAAAAGAATTGGTAAAGTCCCTTGAGGGACTTGAGAAAAAGTATGAAACTATTAAATGCTTCTACCTGGGAAATCCCTGATACTCTCTCAAACATTAGCATCTCCCAAGGTAATGGGCAAAGCCCTTGATCTTGAGGCTTGCTTTTATGAAACTTATTTTGGTAGCAGAGAAGATAAGCCCAGCTGTAATTATGCCTAAGACTTGCTTCCAGAAAACCTCTTTTTTTGCTCAGATATGGCCTCTCTCTCTCTCTCTCTCTCTCTCTCTCTCTCTCTCTCTCTCCCAGCCCAGTGCTGCAAGGAAGATCATTATCCCTCCCCCCACCTACATGGGACATGCCATCTAGTAGTGAAAATCCCCCTGACAGTGAGGGACATGACTCCCAGGGATGAGCCTGGCCCTGGCACCATGGGATCAGCAATGCCATTCTGATGAAAAAGGGGAAAAGAAATGTAACAAAGTAAGGTATCAGTGGCCAAGATTGAGTTCAAATAGAGTCGAGAGGCTATTCTGGAGGTTACTCTTATGCAAGCTTCTGCTATATGTTGCTTGTTGCCACAGTTTGCCCAACCCCAACCAGCATCATTTCTGTTAACCCTAAAGAACACCTAGGACTCTATCTGGGATTCTACAAAAGTTGCATGCACTAAGTTTACTTTCCAGAACCCTACAACCTTCACATGGTTCTTAGGCCAGAAAAGTCCTGAAACCCAGAGGGACCAGCCACTCCCAGAAGATGAACTATTTCCATCCCCTTATCCCATATTGTCAACACCCTTTTTCAACATGAAAAATTTAGAATGGGTATAGCCCAAATATCCCTAAATACCTGAAGAAGGATTAAAGGAGAAGGAGGAATTATAACAGGGAAGATAAGACCTAAGAAATGAGCATGACTGCTGAATCATTATATTGATATTTCTTTTAGTCTCCAGTGTCAAGGAAAAACCTAGAAATCGTGGAACTGTAACCCATACCAAACTTTGTAATATATTCTATGACATTTGTTAAAATGTACTTTGAAATTTATTGCTTTACATATATATATATTTCACAATAAAAATGTTTAAAAATATTATGCTTAAAACCTGGGAGACAATAAATCCCAGAGTGATTTGAACAGTGAATAAAACAGTATTTGCAAAGTGCCCTCGGGGGACTGGGGAGAAAGGAGGAAATATTCAACTTCCCCACTTGGAGAATTTCTGATATTCTCGCAAGCAGTGGGGAAAACCAAATCTATAGGCTGAGCTTGTTGGGTTCGCCTCTATGAAACTTATCCCTGCAAAGGATAGGCTAAGTCTACTTAAAATTAGGCCTAAGAGTCACCCCCAGAGAACCTGTTTTGTTGCTCAGATGTGGCCTCTCTCTCTCTAAGTTGACATGGCAAGTGAACTCACTACCTCTCCTTCTCTACGTGGGACATGACTCCCAGGGGTGTAAACCTCCCTGGCAATGTGGGACAGAAATCCTGGGATGAGCCAGGATTCAGCATCAAGGGATTGAGAAAACCTCCTCTACCAAAGGGGGAAAGAGAAAAGTGAGAGAAAAGAAAGAGTCATTGGCTGAGAGATTTCAAATAGGGTTGAGAGGTTATCCTGGAGGTTATTCTTTTGCATTATATAGATATCCCCTTTTTAGTTTATGGTGCATTGGAGTGGTTAGAGGGAAGTACCTGGAACTGTAGAGCTGTGTTCTAGTAGCCATTTTTCCTGAAGATGATTGTATGAAGATATAACGTTTACAATGTGACTGTGTGACTGTGAAAACCTTGTGTCTGATGCTCCTTTCATCTAGAGTATGGATAGAGGAATAATGAATATGGATACAAAATAAACAAATAATAGGGGGAACAAAGGTTAAAATAAATTGAATAGATTGAAATACTAGTGGTCAATGAGAGAGAGAGGTAGGGGTATTGTATGCATGACTTTTTTCTTTTTTCTTTCTTTTTCTGGAGTGATGCAAATGTTCAAAAAAATGATCATGGTGGTGAATACACAGCTAGGTGATGATATTGTAAGCCATCGATTGTACACCATGTATAGAATGTTTGTACATCAAGAATCTTTGTATGTTTGTTTGTTAAGGTTTGACAATAAAGTAAAATAAAATAAAACCTGGGAGAAAATAAAATACTAGCAGTAACACAGCAAAGTTTTTCTGTTTACAAGATATTCTCTGTTTACATTCATCTGCTGTGCACTTCAGTATAATTAAAATAAAACAATAGAAAAAAAATCACTCCTTGAAGGCCAGACTGCATTTTATGCACATCCATGTATGCATAAAAAATCTAAGGTTGTTTTGGTGCTAAGAAAATAAATTTTAATACAAAAAGTTTTGATATAATTTTATTCATTTTAGTGGCTAAATATTGAAACACTGTCCCTGTAGTAGGTGATGCTTAAAACCAATGGCAGAGGGCAACCTGGAGCTTTGGCCTGTGCTATATTTCTGTGGTTGATGCCTGCCATCTGTTAGACCTTTAAGTATGATGCGCTTGGAAGCTAGACATACGTGGATCAGAATTTCCTGCTGACTAACTCAAGGTTTTAAGTCACTGATCCTCTCTTGGCCTCAGTTTCTTACCTATTTAATGGGGTAATAATAGAAACCTGAAGTGGAAATAAGAGATAAATTATGACAGGCATCTGACACATATATGCTCCATAATTGACAGCTATTATTATTAAAATCTGTCCGGGGGTGGGGTGCAAGTGTAATTCAAGGGTAGAAAATTCTCACCTGCCATGCACTGGACAGTTCCCAGTCCATGCACTTCCCCAAACAAACAAACAACAAAAATTCAACAAATGCTGCTGCAATAAAGAAATACTCACACGGAAAAAGAATGAAATGTGACCCCCCACCATACGGCATACAAAAAAAAAAAAATCGCCAGATATTAACTAGGGAGAATGCATGTCATGGGACACACATAGTCTCTAAATAGTATTCCAAAGGGACATAAACAATAAGGCAAAATTAATGGAAAAAGTGTATATGTTTTTTGACGTTAATGCTTATTCATTTTATTTTAAGAGCCAGAAAACACAGAAGTTCAAGATGAAAACAAACCAAAAAAAAAAAAAATGGAGATGGGGTTGGGGTGACTGAAGATGATGTTACGGCAACACAATTAGTCAAAATTTAGTGTTTAAAACTTCAGTCGGGGGCAGGCCACTGTGGCTCAGCAGGCAGAGTTCTCGCCTGCCATGCTGGAGACCTGGGTTCGGTTCCCAGTGCCTGCCCGTGGGGAAAAAGCATGTGACAAAAGACCTCTAATCAGATACATGTTTTAAGGCAGTGTTCCCAGGAGACGATTTTAATCAACAAATGCCTCTCTCCCATCTCCCTTAAGGGTATTAAAAGTATAAAAGGTTCTCCCATGATAACTAGTAAGTCTACATATTAAATCTAGTCTCTGGCAAAATCTTAATTATGCAGGGTTAAAATAACTAGAACCTATAAATTTCTTTAAATACTGGAGGTTTCCCTGCTTTAACAGCTAATTTTGAAAATGCAAATGCAAAGCCTTACACCGATAAATATCTGTAGACCTGTGACATTGTCTCTAGGGGATATTTGGTACATATACAGTGAATGCATATGTATTAATGCAGCATCTTTCACTGGAAGAAGTCAAAGCATTGCCAAGAATTTTTTCATTAAAGGCAAACAGTAATCATTTGAATAATTTTATTCTAACCGAGTTTAGGAATTTTAGAAAGTTAGGAAAGTAATCTGATACAATAAAACTAGCACAAATCAGTTAAGTACATGCAATTAAATCCCTGCTTTATCCTTTATGGTTTCAGTGAGCTTAGAATGCTATTTAATCCACCTGAGCCTCAGTTTCCTTTCTGTGAAATGAGGATAAAAGAGGCTACTTTGTAGATTTTTTGTATCAAATGACATAACATGTGAGACTGCTGGCACATGGTAAGTGCTCAAAAGTTAACTCACTCTAGCTTTCTGTGCTTCTTTCTTTTAGAAATCAAATGTGAAAATAAAATTAGACTTTGATGATAAATCAAATGTCTTTTATGTTGGTTTTCCTCTGAGGAACTTAACATTTAAAAATTAAATTAAGCAAGATATTTGCACAGTTTGGGAGAAAATATTTGCAAATCACATATCTGATAAGATTCTACTCGCTAGAATATAAAAAGAAATCTTACAACTCAACAATAAAAAGACAAACTACCCAATTTTTTTTTAATTGGCAATGGATTAGAATAGACATTTCTTAAAAGAAGATACACAAATGTCCAATAAGATCATGAAACAATGCTCATTAGGAAAATGCAAATCAAAATCACAAGGAGATACCACTTCAAATCCACTAAAATGCCATAATAAAAAAGAAGCAGTCATAACGAGTGTTGACAAAGATGTGAAGAAACTGGAACCCTCAAACATTGTTGGTAGGAATGTAGAACATGCAGCTGCTTTGAAAAACAGTTTGGTAGTTCCTCAAAAAGCTAAACAAAAGGTTATCCTATGACTTAGGAATTCCTCTCCTGCATATACATCCAAGAAAAATGAAACATAAATCCATGCAAAAATTTGTGCACAAATGTTCATTGTAACACTATGCATGATAGCCAAAAAATGGAAGCAACCCTGTGTCAATTTGAATTATGTAACCCAACACACAAATGTTCATAATCTTAATCCATATCCTTGTGGGTGTGAATGCATTGTAAATAGGACTTTGTGAAAATGTTATTTTAGTTAACTTGAGGCCAGCTGACTCAAGGTGGGTCTTAATCTATATTATGGCAAACATTATGAAAGAAGAATCGGAAGCCAGAGTCAGAGAAGGCCTCACAGGACGAAGTGGAAGTCAGTAGAAATGGAAGAGCAGAAGAAAGGAGAGGACATTACTAGGTAAAGGGAAGCAGAGATCTAAACCACAGAAGTCCAAGCATTGCCAGCAGCCACTACCCATCCCTACACGCCCACCATTCCCACACATAGGACCACTAGCAGAGCCATAGCAAGTTGGCTTATTAGGAAAATGAAAAAGATGGGACGAGTACTTTCTCAGCATGCACAGTCACCTTCAGATTCCAATCCATCTAATCTTGGAAGACTTGGCAGCACAAATCCCTAGGTGACAGAGTAGAGGTGATCAAAGACGCTAAAGCAGAAAATATTTTCTACTGTGCCAAAACATCTTTCCTGAGGCTTACAGTGGTAACAATTAAGGGATACGGTACAAAGAACTCATGTTGAGTTCTGTATGTCCTAACATTTGCCTTCAAGATTTGCTAGCAATACCTGACTATATGCTAAGAGTCATAAGCTTAGCTGATCTAGCCTCCCATTACCACCTAGGCAGGCTTAGAGTTGTTCAAACATTATCACAAATGATAATCACTTAAGTCTTTACGAAAATAAGAATACATACCTCAATTTATCCATCCAAGAAAATAAACCAAAATCTTTGTACATGAGACTATACAAGATTTCCCTGCAGCTGTGATATGATGGTGATCTTCTTCTGAATAGCTGTGACTTGACACCATTCACCCTACCCGCCAATCCTTTTTTGAATAGATTATCAATGACATTATTTCTTCACTGTTGGTTAAGCACTCATAAATTTTATTTTCTTTACAGTACATTGATGTTTTTAACAGTTTCTTCTGTATTGTGCCCCTAGCTGTGCTATAAATAACCAGTGTTTCTAAACAGTCAGATTCAATAATTTTAGTGAGGGAAAATGGAGCTAAAGGAGTTTATGTTCCTTACAATGCCATGGGATGAGCAGAGGGGAGCTGGTAGGGATGGGACCACAGAGACGCCTTCTAGCAGGATTGGTGGGTCAGAGGTTGCAGCCTCCTTACCGTGTCTGAGGGGTCCCAGCGGTCCCAGGCATGCTGACTGTGCCGCCTTAAAAGTCAGCAATGAAGTCCAAGTGAGGTCACAGGGGCATGGCTGCCAGAAAACAAGCAGGAATCAACATTTGCAAGTCAGGTTGGGCAGTGGTTCTTGTTCTAAAACTCTGCTCGCTAGTGGCAGCCCCCCAGCCTGTGAGTAAGATGGAATATGGACCATGCAAGGAAATGTACCTGCCTCAATGGAGCAAGGTTCATAGAAACTAGTTGGGTTTTAACACCCCTGCCACTTCTTGGAGAAATGATCCCAGAGGATGACTCAGGTACTGACTTGGAAACTGGAGAGCTTGAGGATTTGTATGAACCAGGAGGCATAGGGGATAGAAAAGAGGGAAAACAGATTTTCAGTGATAGTCCTTGGGTATAATTACTTCAAAACCAACTACAGTACAATTCTGACTCTAACTACCCTGAGTTAAGCCAGATTTCACAGGTTAAGGGCAATCCTCTAGAATATTGCCCTTCAGACACCAGCCATGAGTTTGGGGGTTCCCAGGGCCACCCTCACTTATGACTAATTGGCTACAAATTCGGAGTGTTCCCACCATCCCCTCAAGTCTGATCATTTGTTAGAACAACTCACAGAACTCAGGAAAGTGCTATACTTATGATTATAATTTTATTATAGTAAAAAAAAAAAAGAAAGAAAAGATGCGAATCAGAAGCTGAAATAAAAGATGTATAGGGATGACATCTGGGGGTGAGGCTCTCAAGCACAAAGCTTCCTTGTCCTCTCCACAGGGAGTCAGAATGTATCACCTTCCTGGCATATCAATGTATATTATAAATCATGAAAGCTTGCTGAACTTCAGGTGCCCAGAGATTTTATGGGGCTTCATTATGTAGGCATGACTGATTGACTCAGCATCCATGAGGTTGGACTCAGCCCCTCTTCCATCCTCAGAGATCTGGCTCAAAGCCTGAGACAACTACTATGGGTGTTCTTTCCAGTATAGCCAGCTTCCATCCTGAGTCATCTCCAATCAGATGTGGTCTGTGGCTCACCATGAAAAACAAAAGATATTCCTCCTATGGGATATTTGAAAAAATTGGAGGTTACCTGCCAGGAACCAAAAACAAAGACCAGCCAAGTTCTTGGTTATACTACAATCTCCAATTCGCAATTTCATCTAAATCACCATGATTAGAAGTTTGTTTTAGATCTAAGAAGATGGCTTTGAATAAGACTTTTATTTTTTTAATCTTTTGAGGTTACTCTAGGAATGGGGCAGGTATAGACTGAAGGTAGGGGTGATGAGTAGATCCAGTAACGTGAAGATAGGAGAGGCAGAGAGCCGGAAATTCAGACAGTCTGGAATGTAGAAAGGGTCGTCTCTGAATCAAAACTGCCTGGATTTTAACCCTAGCTCTGTTATTTACTAGCTGAGTGACATTGGGCAAGTAACATAACCTCTCTCTGCCTCACTTTGTTTATAGGTGAAATGAGAATAACACAAGTGCAAGTTTATACGGCAGTTTGTCATATAGTAAGTGCTACTTAGGTGATAGCTGTTATAAAGAAATAAGGAAATCAGTAGCAATGAAAATAAACCCATTGTAGGAATTTACAAGTTGTTAAATATATACATATGTGTGTATGCATAAATGCATGCACATATATCAGTAAGTGAATCATTAAATGAAAGAAATTTGGGTAATCTTATTTAATTTAGTAACTCACGCTCTCAATTTCAAAAGGTCAGATGCTTAATTCCAACATTTTGTGTGATCGACTATGGAGATATGTAAATGAAGAAGATACAGAGACTAGAAAGAATTCACATTTCACTGAGAAACTACACTAATACCAGCAGAATCCTTGATTCCTTAGGAAAGTAATCCTGGCTGTGACAGTTCTAGCAGTGCCCATATACTCACTGAATTGCACTGAAGGCACAAGCCATTCTTACTCTGGAATTCTGGTTTAAATCCACCTCTTCCCACTTCTACTGTGTGTGGAGAAATATTTCCATCATCCAAATATGTATTTATTTTAGCTGTAATGTTTATAGAATAACATCCATTTGTTTCTTCTTTTCTAAATTTGTTAATCATCTTGGAAATTTATGGAGTAGAAATGGGGACAAGAGTATCCAATTAACAGTAAAAAAATGAAGCTATAAGCAATCAAATTCTATTTTTTAGCAGCATTCTCTAATTCAGAATGAGATTACAGGTACATGTTATCACAACGGCCATTTCTTTCCTCAGTTCTTCTACTTTGCTCCATTCTTTCTGCAGCTAAAATCAGAATGTCAATGGTATTGTTATGCCTTAATACAGTAACTTGTAAAAAGTTAGAAAAAAATATTTACTATAAGTTTATCATAGGTATAGCTCAGTGATTAGCTTAGTAGCACTGGAAAGATCTGGATTTGATTCCTTCTGTACCAATTACTGTAAGAGTGGTTCACACAAATATTTCAACTTGAGTTTCCGTTTCCTCTTAAGGGGTAATAATATTGATCACTGCATTCTCACAGGTGCTTAAGTACTTAACATAGTATTTGCCAGAAAGTAAGTGCTTAAAAATTCTAATATCAGCATTTTATTCAAAATTTAAGTAAGTCACGTTATAATTATGCTCTTTTACTAAGCCATTAACCGATTTTTGTTCTGTGGTTTAAGAAAACCCAGTAATTTCAAAGTTTGTGTTTAATAAAGATAATTTTTTTCTTGAACTCCAGTGCATCTGTTCTTGACCCGAAACTTTAATTATTAGCTCCTGGTCATCTTTGATTAAGAAAAAAGAATTTAGACCCAGGTTCGATTCCCAGACCATGCAAGACCCCACCCCCCAAAAAAGATTTGATATTCATTACTTATATCAAGCTAAAAAATTTCAACAGACTACAAAACTGAGTGAGAAACCTAGAAATGGCCATCTCAGTAAAAATGTGCTGACAAAGAAGCACCTACATATAAAGGCTGTACTCAAGTAGCAATTTGTTTCCATAGCACCTAAGTAGTAGAGAAAGACAAAATTTGCCATTAGTCCCCCAAAGCAGAAAAGCATTAAATAGTTGAGAACTTCAGGTTTTGGTGATATTTTCTAGTGAGCAGAGATGCTTTAAAAGTTGGATTTAAATTGTTTTTCTTTATTTAGTTACCTAAAGGTCATTCTTAGGCTATAATTTAATTTCATATTAACATTCATTTATGAAAGTTTGATATTTGACTTACATGACTAATCATCCAAGTTTCTAAAATCTAAAATGTCAGGTTTTGCTTAGTTTAGAAGTGAAAATTATATAATAAAAGATGAACTTAGTACCTGAAACTGGACAGCTGTGTTCCAGTAGTCATATTTCTTGAAGATGATTGTATAATGATACAGCTTTTACAATGTGACTGTGTGATTGTGAGAACCTTGTGTCTGATGCTTCTTTTATCTACGGTATGGACAGATGAGTAAAAGATATGGATTAAAAATAAATAAATAATAGGGGAACAAATGTTAAAATAAACTACGTAGATTGAAATACTAGTGGTCAATGAGAGGGAGGGGTAAGGGGTATGAGATGTATAAGGTTTTTCTTTATTTCTTTTGCTGGAGAAATGCAAATGTTCAAAAAAATGATCATGGTGATGAACACAACTCTGTGATGATATTGTGAGCCATTGATTGTATACCATGTATAGAATTTTTTTATATCAAGAATGTTTATTTGTTAAGGTTTACAATAAAAATATTTTTAAAGATAGATGAACTTAGGAGGAAAAGTCCAAGAAAATTTCAAAATGTGACATCAATATGATCATATGAGGAGGAAGGAAATATGTGTTATTTATTCATTCATTTTATAAATGTTTTTTGAAAACATCTAAGTGCTCAGCCCTGTGTTATACGTCCAGCAAACACAAAGTCAGGGTAGAGAGTCCCTGCCTTTAAGAAACATAATCTAGCAGGGAGAGGGAAACTTTGACATCAATAGTCATGTTAGAGAACAGAAAATGCTTCATTAGAGATCAGATACAAGATGCTAAGGGAATGCCATAGCAGGGAAATCATGCAATAAGCAAAACTGAAGAAAGAGACCAAAGAGACTACTCAGCAAAACGAAAAACAATTTTAATAAAATGTCTGCCCTTCTGAAATCAAACACATAATACTTTGTATAATACATTGTAGATATGTCTTACCCTTTAAATTATCTTTATTCCAAATGATTCTCAGACTCGGTTATGAATACAAGACACACAGAATTAAGTATATTAACACAACACAACTCCTCAGTATGCTACATAGTACACTATTTATAAGACTCCACAAGGCACGCTTAGTTTATATAAGTTAACGCGGACTATATGAAGTGTTCTCAAGTTTCAGATATTTATTCCTGCTAGCCTGGGTGAACATTCTTTTAAAATTGTACCCTTGTGTCATCTTCTTTGAAAGACGGACATTGAAAGTTAAAAATGGGTTACTATATAGGCACTGATGCATGGAAAATAGCTTTTGTGTTTTTATATATTTCAAGCAAGAAACACCTTTTGAATCACATGTATATTTATGCTAAACAGTGTGAGAAACACTTGGTAGTTGGTGAAGAATGGAAAACCTTGACTGTCCATTTAAATGAGTATCATTCATCTATCTGCAGCAATACTAATTTACTTATTAAACTAATTACTCTGAAATCCTTTGGTTGTCAGATACCAAAATAGTTTTGAAGCTTGGGAACTGCTTTCCCACTTAAATCTTGTGGGCAGCCCAATTCCCTGTGATATTTACAGCTGAGAAGCACTTTTTATACATTATGATCTTATCAAAAGTGGTAATCAATTAGGAGCAAATTAAATCCACTCTTAAATTTAAAAAATAATGCAAATCACTTCTGAATTATTTCACACTGTAGGTATGTAAGACATAAACTCTCTTTCTGCTCCACATCTTAAATGCTGCTTTAGTATGCTCTCATCTCTGTAACAGACTAAATTGAGAGCTACCACTCAGGATGGCCCAATCAATTGACAGAATACATGAGAGTATTGGTAGCTAATGCTTCTAAAGTCAGTTTACAAGAATACTTTTAAAATTTTTCATTCCAATAAATATGGCATAAAATCCATTTATATTATATGCACACAATTACAAAAAAAAAGCACTCCAAAGATATCTGGTCCAAACTATTGCCAGAAGAGTCCAAATCCTGCACATTTTGTTCCAAATGCAATCCGTAAAAATAATGACATGACAACAAAATCAGTAAAAAAGCAAGACAAGAAAATCTTGGTCTTCCCCAAATGATTCCAACTCCATTCCTTGGGAGAACATGTAATGAAAATATGCTGCAGGTTGTGCTTGTTTTTAAACAGATGTCATCTGGGACCATATGCTACAAGCAGCTTCAGATGTTTTCATTATCATCATGGTTGATTTTTTTAAATGCGACTGGGCTTGCTTGCTTCAGAGAAGTCTTAGAAACATCTGTGTGCATGGTGGACATAGCAATTGTCTCATAGTCATCCTCCCGAGACCGGAAATCACAAAAGTTAAAGAAGAATTGCAAGTCTCTCTGGAAGTTTTTGTTCAGGAACCCATAAAATATAGGGTTAACGCAGGTGGATATCATCGCTGTGAGGTGGCAGAGCAGAAACAGCAGATTGTGGTTGCAGGTGGCGATGATCTGATGATCCCAATCAAACACGGTGTTGAAGATAGTGAGAGGCAGCCAGCAGACTGCAAAGGCTACAACAATGGAGAGCAGCATGATGTTGATTCTTCTGGTTTCACTGGACCTGTACTTATTGTCTCTCATCTTGTCCATCATGTTGTTTCTCCTTTTTAAGCGTATATATATCTGTGGAGGGGGAAAAAAAAGTCACAAGTTCAATTAGACTCACTTATTTAAAGAGGAATTCTAAGGAGAGAAAGTGAAAATGGAAATGGCAGGAGGAGAGTCTTCTTACCTTGAAATAGCAAATAAATATAAAACAGAGAGGACCAAAATACTGCAGCACCAACAGAAGCGTGGTATAAGACAGCCGATGAGAGTCCGATGGAAATTTATCAAAGCACACATACTTGTCCTTGAATGCATCGAGTGTTACATTTTGAAATGGCTCATCAGTCAATACTTGGTAGATCAGGAAGGGCAGAGAAGAAGCCACAGCAAGGACCCAAATGATGGCAATACCTACGTACGCATGCCTGTTACTTGGTCTCCATCCTCTTGGGTTGATGATCAGCTGATGTCGTTCCACCGCGATGAGAACCAGAGAGAAAATGGACACAGTGATTGAAACACATTGCACAAAAGGATTCAACCTGCACATCACCTCACCGAAAACCCAGTGGTCCATCAATGTGTAGACAAAAGTGAAGGGGAGACACATGATCGCAACAAGCAAGTCTGAGAAGGAAAGGTTCACAATCAAGATGTTGGTTACATTTCTCATTTCCTTTTGTTTCAAGATGATTATGATCAAAGCCAGGTTTCCAGAGACCCCAAGAATTATCACAGCTCCATAAGCAAGTGCTAATGTAAATATCATGGCCAAGGGCAGATGGCAATCATCATTTTCAAAAGCCAAAAACTGGGAATTCTTCTCTGAAAAGTTATAGTGGACTGAATGATTTTCAACCTGAGAAAGCAATGTTGAATTCATTTTGATTGGTTTGGTAGTATAAATTACTTTAGACAAATGGATGGTGTGTTTCTTCAAAGCAGGTCAAATGTTCCGCTTTTTCTTATTCCCCAGATTGGAATCCATTTATCAGAGTTATTCTGAACTCTTTATTCCTTTGAACCGAATAATCTGCAAAGAGAAAATGACCAATTGCATTACTAATTTTATTGAGGGCAGTGAAAATGATAGTACTCTTTAAAGTGAAGATACCTAAATAAATAAACAAAATGTAGTCTGCATAGAATCTTTTCCTAAATACCAGAAACAGCGCTAACATTTTGAAAAGATTAAAATCTCATGTTTTTCATTGGCTTTTTATATTGGATTTCAACAAAACAGCTTATACATTAGTAAGACATGTAAATCCCAGGCCTGAAGCCTTGTATAAACAGAAATAGTAGCACATTCCTAAGCATTGTGAGAACAGGATGTATAACAATACAATGAAATTTAACCAGAAACAAAACAAACAAAAAAAATTAGCAAATTCCAAATTTTCACTCTGGCTGTAGAAATGGAAGAATGAATGTAGAGGTCAAATGTACGAATCATTCCACCATAAATTAGACTGCTTTTTAAAAAAGACAGACTTTAATTAACATAAGTGTATTAAAAAAGCAATGAGCAATGTAGTGAAATGCCAAAATACTCAGTCTTATGTGGGACTACCGATGTTTAACCTATGAAGTCTCAGGATTGGTATACATGTCTTCTCATATTTGAATATGGTTCATGTGGAATAGAAAGCAGGACTTAGAACATTTTGTGTATAGGAACAAGGGATGGACATTATTTTAAAAAGAATTTTTGCATCAATATATAAGGCACAAAAGCTTAATCAAATAAAATGAGCTGCTTGCAAAACTAACAAATGCTCCATACAAAACTTTAATAAGCACTACCTGAAAGACCAATTCAGGGGATTCTTGTATTGTATAGGAGATTCACTTGGATAACGCTGAAGCTTTCTAAGATTCTGGGAGTTTATTAATAGAAGCTTTCAAAGGATGAATAAGGTTTTATTCACATAAATATAACCCCTTCCCACCTACTGAATGCAGATCCAATGCAGGGATCTAAATTTTAGCTGCAATTTTCAGCCTTCACAGCATTTTTTAAATATAAATACTCAACTCACTAACAAGAAAGTTCACAGATACAAGTCTCCTGGAGGTTAAAAGCTCTTTTTTAAATTTATTTTTCTCTAAATTCCTAAGTGAATATATGAGGTAGGATTGTTTATGTTAATAACAGGCCATTGTGTCTATATTAAAAATGAAACTTCTATTTCTTTCTTTGGTGAAAGTGGTAAAGTAAATCATGCAGATTTACTTCCATTGAAAGGGAGATAAGAAATTCAATGAACAAAAAGGCATTTGCCTTTCAAGGGAAGACTCCAATGAACCCCCTGAGTTTTTGCTCTCTAGAATATGGGGTGTTTTTGTTATGAAACCACAATTTGACCTTGTAAAAGGGAAGAATAAAAACAAGGGTTGTTAACATTAAGTCAGAATGAAAGTATTTAAGGCTAGGAATGCAAAAGAATGATTTCAGGTGTAAACATTACTTGAAATATGGCTCTCCCCACTGCTATGAAACGACCTGTGATGTCTCCAAATACTTGGGTGATACTTGTATCTCTTTGGGTCTGGGAACAAACCTTGAAGCAGGTAATAATCAAAAAAAGTTTCTGAAAGTCTCTTACTTCCTTAAAGAGTTAAAAAAAATATTAGCATCATATTTACTATTCAAGTTACTAAAAAGATATGTAACATTATTACTAGTTCATTGTTTATCTCCATTATTAAAATTAAAACCAGCATAGCGGGAAGGTGCATCCTCTTTTTCCTATGGCTTCTTGTGCCTTACTGCCACCAACTACCACCAATATGAGACATCTGAGTACTGGGAGACAGTTTATGATACTCATGAGGTGTGAGCTAGAGTGCATTCCTCAGTCTGACACCTGAAGACTCCTACTTGGTGCTCCCTTCTACCTTTCACTCCTTGTTCAAGTAACTCTCAGGTGAATGCTCCCTTCCAGGTAGGCCAGTCTATCCACAGCCCAATGAATGCAACTGACCCATTTTATCTTCTGCATCTCCACCCCTGCCATTCCTCTTGCCAGATGTTGTCTCTTGGTCTCACCATCAAGTCCAAATTCTATCCATCTTTCAAAGTTCCTCAAATGCTTAGTTGGCTCCTCTCACTAATAAAATAGTAGTATACAGTCTTTAAGGTAGAGACTGTGTATAATTCATGGTGCCATGCAATATTTGATTCAGAAAAACACATGTTGACTAATAGCATATCTGCATGATTGAAACTGTAGATTCTTGTTTGAGTTAATATTAACAGTAATAGCTCAATTCTATCATAGTCCTTTTATAGGCAAAATGATTGCTAATTACAACAGTCATTCTATTAAGTCAGCTATATAGGCACAATTTTTCCACTTTCTAAAAAAGAAAAAGGCATTGTTTCTGAATGAAAATTCATTCACCTCAAAATTATTTATTGAACAATTATTTTGCATCAGGCATGATTTCAGTGGAGGCAGCAGGGGCCGAAACCGGCAAAATTTCCTCCTTTCACTGAGTTTCTCATTCAGTGGGTGGAGAAAGACAAATAAATAAATAAATAAGCAAATAATCTAATTTACTAGATGATACTAAGTGCGCTAGGGAGAGAAATAAAGCTGGGGAGGAAGACTGGGATTATTGGGGGCTACAAGTACAAGCTGAGTGGAGTCTTATTCCAAGGTTGGGTCTCGAATTTTTACTCACGCAGAGATGGGGAGCCACTGGAAAGTCACTGGCAACAATGTGAAATGATATGACTTTTGTTTTAAAATCCTTACTCTTGCTGTTGTCTTCAAAATAAGGAAGATTTAAGAAGAGAAAGAGAGATTCATTAAGAGGCTGGGGGACAGCTAATGGGGGGGTGCGGATCAAAGTGTGGTGAAAAGAAAGAAAAACAGAAAAGTTTCCTTCAAACTTTATATCCATGACTGATTTTGACAAAATTCAGTACATATGGGAATTAATGCAATATATGGGCTACAAAGACAGCTTTCTTGGAGATGAGTTTAGGTCAGTATACTGAAACTCTAACATCTCTGTAATTATATCTGAGAGACAGACCTTGTGAGAACAGCAGTTTTTTTAGTAAGTAGAAGTTAACTTAGCTATACAGAAAATGCTTTATTTAAAACAAAATAAAAAACGGTGTTTGCAAGCCTCCCTTGCTAACAACACATTCAGAAGATACTCCAGCTGGGTAAAAAGGTTTTGCATGGATAAAATGTCTATTTTTAGCTTAACTTCGTATAATTTCAAGGAATGATAATTGTCAGAAAAAGAACAATACTAGGCAGGAAAGAAATTACAAACAGTATCTTTGCAAAAGAAAGTTTGATGTTTACTATTCCAATATGTATTTCTAGAATAAGTTATGCAACTACAGACACTGAAAAAATTAAAAGCTGTTAAATCTCAGTACAGCTGTCAAGTGCATTTAAAGACAAAATAGAAACACTACATACATCACCAGTTGAAAAATTAGCCCTCTTCCAAAGGAAAATTTTCTTCTTTCCAATTAGAATGCTGGTCTTCTGCTGCTTGCTGTTCGAAAAGCTGCTACTACCTGAAAATACAGCTCTCTGCTCATATCCTGCAGCGGATAATTTTTTTCCAAATGCTCGGGATTGGCAATTGTAATTCGTTTTAGAAAAGAAGCTGGCGCCTTATTACCTACAGCCTCCCAAAGTTACTGTTAGCTCATCTGAATGAGTTACATAATTCCTTGCTCCTGCCCCGCGGGGGAGGGCTCGTTCAACAGACAGCTGCCTTCAAACAATAAGGAAAGTCTAATAAAGTAGAAACCTCCGAAAACCACGCTACATCGTGCATGGGGAACCGGCTGGCTGGCTTTCGGCTCTCTCTTGCCCCTATCAGCAGACCACCCTGGACCGTCCCTCTGCTTGGAGGCACCAACCCGCGAGTCCTGCTTTCTCGCAACATCCAGGTGGGCAGGGCAAACCGCCGAGCTCTCTAAAGAAAAGTGAAAGGTCCAAACACACTCTCCCTATCGGAACTCTCCTCTCTCTCTCTCTCTTTGTCCTAGGCTGCAGAAGTTACGGAACCGAGCTCAGCTCTATTTTATCATCGTTCCGAATAGGAGCTCAAAATTCGGCAACAGGAGGACCCGGCTCAGGGTTTCTAGCAGGAGGCAGAACAGACTGGAAAGGCCCAGCCGCGGGGAAGCGGGGTTCGGTTCCGGCACAGACGCGGGGAACCCACGCGTGCAGTGCGGGGTGAGGGTGGAGGATCCGCGGCCGCCCGCGCCGCTCTGCGCTCCCGCGGGGCCCCAGCCGGCCACACGCCGCGGAGAGGGGGGCGAAGGCTGAGGACTCCCCATCCCCATCCCGGCCGCCGGACCCCGCGGAAATCCTCCAGCGCGACCGCCCCCCTGCAACGGGTCCAGCCGGACCCCGCAAAATGCTGCCGATGAGCGAGGAGCGAGGACCCTCGCACCTCTCAAGCCACTGGAGAACCCAAAGAGAGGACCTGCTCTGCTGCCAGGAAGTGCCCCCGGGAACAGGTGTGGGAGCGCCGCGACCTCCCCCGAAATGTATCTTCCTCCTTTACCAGCGTCCGCCCCAAACCAACGGCCAGAAGTCCTGGCGGGGGTGTCCGCTGATGGGGACACCTGCCCCCTTCTCAGGTGCAGCCTACCTGCGCTGCAAGGCTGACCCCGCCTTTGGGCACCCAAAGCCAGCTCCGGGCTCTCGCGTCCTTCTGCTTTCCTCTCCCATCAAATGTGAGATTTCTCAAAAGTCCCTTAAAAGGCGTAGACGCGAAACTTACCCTCTCTTGGATTCGTCTCTTTCGCCCCTGTTATCAGAAAAGGGAAAGGTGGTAAAGGGAGGAACTGGGCAGGGAGCAGAGATCTGCGGGTTCTCCTCCTGCGCGAAACCTAAAGATCGGTGGAGACAGGAGGAGACGCCCCCGGGAAGCCCAACTCCACCTCATCCCCGACCACGTGACGCGCCCCCCGCTAGGAGCGCCCCCCAACCCTCGCCCGCCCCAACACCTCACCCCTGCTGTACACCTCGGGCGGGCGTTGCCTAGGAATTCTTGCAAAAAAAAAAAGGGCTATGATACAGAGACCACGCGTTGTTAGACACGCACGCACCGCGCAAGGAAGGAAACGCGCTCCTGCCTGCACGGTCCTAGGCTCCGGGAGGAGAGGTAGTCGCGCCAGGCTTTTGCATAGTCCACTCTCCCGTCATTTCTTTGTTTGCAGGTCACTGCCATCTGGTGGCCGCACTTACACACGGCTGCAAAGCTCGAGTGTTTGCCCAACTCGTGAATAAAAGCGATTTGTTATGTACGGGAAGAGGAAACATGAAATTTACTGCAGAATTGCCACTAATACTTGGGTGTTTTTGTTTTTTTTTTTGGCCCTCTTTTGTGATGCCCAAGGATTTCTCATGCCTGTGCCGAGAGGTTATCGTCCTCATTTTATAAGTAAACAAAGAAAATAGCTTTAAAAAGCAGAAGTAGCGAACGAAGCTCGGATGAGATAGTCTGGCCTTTTGAGATTTGTTTCCATCAAGAAAATGCATTGAGTCAGATTTATTCCCAGAGACTAGCTCTTTTTTTTTTTTTCAGGCGAGCAGGATGACCCCAACGTTTTCCCGGTGGTCGAAAAAAGTCAATGCAATTTCCTCGGTGCTTAATGTACTAAAGTACTGAACATTACAAAGAAAAGAATGGAATGAATGTACACAGTGTACACTGATGGGGGAAAACTTTGGTGGAGCCGGATGAATCAGGCTAATTACTGATACACTGATGTCAGATGTTTTACATACTTCTATTTTAGTTTGAAAAGTCAAAATTGAGTAATTCACAGGAAAATTATTTACTGAAGTAGATGACTAAAACTTTTTCCAAATCAAACTGCCCCCAAAATAAAAAGTCTGCTTAACAAAGACATAAGATACTGCTTAGGTTATGGGTAGAGATTTTATTACAAAACAATGGTGATTACATTCTGTCTTAAAACTAAAATCAAAATGAAATTCTAAGACATATGGGGGGGGTGCAAGGGTAGTTCAGTGGTAGAATTTTCGCCTGCCATGTGGGAGACCCAGGTTTGATTCCCCATGCATGCTCTTCCCAAAAACAAACAAGTAAAACAAACAAAAATTCAACAAATGGTGCTGCAATAACAGGATACTTACATGGAAAACTGATGAAATGTGACCCGGCCATAAAGTATACAAAATGAAAATTCTAAGACATAAGAAGTCATTTGAACTTTATACACTGTTAAAAATGTTTTTTTTTTTTTCTGGTTGTTAGGCTATTTAAAGCTCCATATAAGCCATAGCACTTTTGCTTATATAGTTAGTGATGCATGAAATTTGTTTTTCTGTTTCGTAAACTTTCTAAAATATTTGCCTTTAGAAACATTTTCCATATAGTTGAAAAGAGATTATGATCAAGAATTAAAATATGAGCAAGTTACATCTTTTATATAAAACTTTTTGCTATATCAACAAATATTTTGGACTTGAGAGAATAAGTTGACCTAATTAAGTACTTTACTTTCTGTCTTCACATTCTTAGTCTTAAATACTCTCTGTCTTGTCCACGAGTGCTAATAAAGGCATGTCTGCAAGAATCCCTGAACTACTGGAGCCAATGTATTTTATCACTTTTTAACTTAATTTTAGTGAAGTTTCTTCTTAAGGCAAATAAAGCTGCATTCTTGAGATTTAATATTGAATACCAATCTTTGAATGATCATTTTTCTCAAACACATTTTTCTATGTCAAATTTTGTGGTTCAAAGAGAAGTTCTGAGATGTTCAACAACAAGCAACATAACAAAATTATCTGCTATGTAATTCTCCAGAGGTATCATTTACTAAGGACTCTTTCTCATTTGTAAACTAGAAAAATTAAGCATAGTACAATGACCAAAATCACAAGATACTTTTATACTGTAATCTTATAAGAGGAATGAAATAAACAAGGTAATCTGAATTTCTCAGAAGAAATGTGTTAGAGATTCCTCATTTCAATTTCAAGATAATTTTTCTATCCCTAAAAAAAAGCGTTTCTTGCATACTTTCCTATTTGGGATTCAAATTAAACAAAACTTCACCTTTTCTAAGGAAGAGAGAAATTTTTTGAATTCAAGTTTGAAAAAGAGTTTGACCTATAAATCATGACTAGGAGAATTAAATTAATTACCTATTCTCATATTCTCATAGGTAACAGTCTTGCGCTTTCCTTTAAACTGAAGGATAGGATCTACTCATTAAATCTCTGTAGAACTGAGTTTTTATCACCTAACAAAACAGGAATACCTTTGTGGACCGGCCTAGCCTTTAAATTATATGATTCAGTAATTGTCTAGATAAAAGTATGTCATCATGCTTGCTACTGGAATTTATCCACTGTAATTATTTTATTGGTCTCCTGTTGCAAGGGTTAAAGTTTCTGAAATACTATCAGGTCCTGATACAGGCAAATTATCATAAATTATCATTCAGAAGAATCCTGATATGCATTAATACTACAAGTGAAAACCAAAATGTAAGTTATATCGATAAGGAGGAAAGTCCATTGGGGTTGGAACTTACCATGAGGTATGTTGGTGAACGGATTCGTATACCATGAACTGATTATGTGTCCTTTCTGTGAATCACCTGCTACAATTCTATGAATTTATGGTAACACAGGATGTGAGTTGCAACACTATTTTATAGACCACCAAGAAAAGAAAAAAAAAAAACGAAAAAAGATGTCTATTACATACTATCAACTATAAATGAATCTCTAAGTTAGAGATATTATAGAGGCTGCATGAAGTATGGTTTCTGCAAGAACCAGGTACATATACTGTCCTTGCATTTGCTCTTCAAATATGGCTCACCTAAAACAGCTTCTGCCCAGCACACCAATGGCCAAGGCCAATAGACACATTTCAGATGTTACTGTATTTTGCTGCACTTGACTGTCTCCACCATCCCCTCTTCCTGGAACCTTCACTTCCTTTGACTTTACTAACTCTGCTTTTCAGAGTTTTTTCTATTTCCTCATTGACAATTCTTCAGAATTTCCCCCCAGAATGTGTTATCTCTATCTTTTTCATAGTGGTTTTTCTCACTGGGATCCCATTTGCAATCTTCTCTTTTCACTCTTAATGGATAATCATATCATCTCCCATGGATTACGTCCTTATATGCTCATAACACCAAATCTCTACCTAGAGTACAGCTCTCTCTCAGGTTTCCTTGGCAAGTGTGTTCCTAGCTGGTGGACATGATCTCAAACAGTGTCATTGTACCAATCCCTCCAGCCAAAACTTAGGAACTGTCCCAAGCATTTCTCACTCTCATGCTCTGAAATCCAGTTGGTCACAGATCCCCATCCATTTCACCTCTTAAAAATCTCTCCAATATGTTCTTTCCATTCCATCAAGATCTACTTATTTCTCTCCTAAATGGTCTCCCAAACACCAGCTGCTTCTACAGCACTCCAGTTATAGCACTTCCCAGCTTAAACTCCCCAGTTGTTCTCAGATCCTTCTGTGCAAACTAAGTCCTTCTGAACCAAAATTTTCAATATCATCCTCTATCACTCCCCACATACTTCAGTCAGACTGAACTATCTGTGCCTCTCTTAATGTTCTATTCTCTCTCACCTTCATGCTATTGCCCCCTTTCCTTCTTTGCCCATTACCTCGCCCATCAACTCTCACCAATCCCTCAAACTGCAGTTCAAGTATCTTCTCAACTGGAAGCATTCTCCTAACCCTCTACACCATCTCATCTCCCTGCTACAGGCTCAGTTTGCTTTCTTATTTATAGTCCCACAGCACCCTAGGTTTATTTCTAGCAAAAGACTTAGACTATATTGCAATCAATTGTTTATACGCACAGATCTGCTACTACACTGTGGTCTCTGGAAGGCAGTGACTATTTCAGAAATCTCTTTAAATTCATAGCCTAGAATAAAATCTGGTATATCGTAGATACTGAAAAAAAGTTTGGTTAAAGGATTGACAAACAAACAACTGGGTGGGATTACATAAAATTTGAAAATACAAACCAAGCCAAATCATTTCAAATATTTAAAAATGTCTTCCCCAAAATGTCCTCAGCATTTGCGTGTAGTTATAATGGGTTATAGCTATTTTTATACATTGTATGTTTGATACCACGCTCCTCCTGATGGGGATTCTCTTTGTTTTTGTTTTTTGTTTTAGGGATTTGCTCATGTGCTGGACCTGCCACATGGGAAAAAACTAATGGGGAAACCACAGGTATAAGATTGGACCATGGACACTGCTGCCTTCAAAAATATTTATACAACAAACAAACAAACAAACAAAAATATTTATAATGTCTAGTAAAAGAAATGTCTCATATCTTATCCTACGTGCTGAATAACTTAAAAAAAATTTTTTTTACCTGCTGAATAACTTTTAAAAGCAGAAATATCCGTGAGAATGATAAAAGTAAGGCTATGGTAACAGAAGCATTTTTGAAGAGCATATTATTCAACCATATCAGCTTCTGACTCTGGACTTATGTTTTTAAAAGTCTCAAAACTTTCTTTTTAAAGATCATTCAAAATAAACCAACATACAAAAAAAAAAAAACTTTTCCACTTCAACGAAGTAAAACTATATTTAGACTTAAAATTAGATTTAAGATATTAACCATGAAAAACTAGATAGGAAATAGGAATTGATTTAAAAAATAGTTTTTTGGGGGTACTTAACAGACAACACCATTTTTTAAAAGCTTTGATGTGCAAAAGAGAAGAATGTAAGGCATATATACAGATTTACTTGATACAATGTCATGTCTCCAAAGCAATTGATGTTTTCTTCTTTTACATATATCTAGTGCTGCAGCCTTTTAAAATGTAATTAGGTAAATAATTATTTGTTGATATGTAAGACACCCACAACTTTTTGAAAGAATGAATGAAATATAATTACATAGTTATTACTAGCTTCAGGGAAGAAGGAAATGTAGTCAGTCATAAGGGGAAACTCTCTTTTTCTTTTCCTTCTTTTTTTGGTAATATAGAGGAGAGACAAACAATGTTTATGACCATTATATATTTTGGAAGATCCAAAAGGCACTTTTTCTTAACAAATACCTGTAATGTGTGCTTATTCATGGCATAAAGTCATAGTTATTCAGAGCTCAAAGGGAGCTTCAGATCTGGTAGTCCAAATATTTCATTGTACAAAGAAAGTAAAGACTGAAAATATCAAGTGACTTGTCTAAAGTCACACCATTTATTTGGTATTAAGCCTTTCTGCCACTCAAGTGTTCTGACATTTGTCCAGTGTATAAATATGAGTATGATATCTAACTGTATACATATGTATCACATATATGTCTCTATATGTTTTTAGTATGGAAAAACATTACTTAAAAAAGAATTGTACATTTTCTCTAGAAATCAGTCGCTGCTTTTATTTAGTGGTTTAATTATTAGGACATCAATAGGAGAAATAAAGTGTTGCTTAAGGAGCACAGTTGCTTATCAGAAGAAGGTAATGAAATGTTTGTGGTGCCTCTTACATTGTGAAAAGACTCTCTGTACACAATACTTTTGGTTAAGTTTACTTTTCTAGTAGCTTTTTTCTGTAAAAAAAATTGCATGCATTTTGCAATGTTAGGTCCTTAAGTCCTAAATATTGGCATATATGACAGGCTATTACTATTTCAAAGAAATCAGTGTAGCACAGAGCATCATAAAAAAATTTTTGATAATATGCAGTCATGACCCTTTCTGCATCTTTTTAGTATTAAGGGCTCAAGTGATAGAAAGTGGATAAAGAAATATTTATTCTTAATACAACAAAATTTTCAGATAAAAAATGCATCAAATAAAATGTTATTTTCTATAGTATATTTACTCCCTTCCCCAGCTCCTCCTACAACTAAATATCAAGATCACATATTGAGATTTCCAAAAAAGCACTTTAGTAAGTGTCTTTCACTAATGCTAGCTATTGTTAAAATGAAATAACTGACAAAAACAACATGCATGTTCCTCAGTAAAATGCTACCTCAGATATTGTTTGGAGAGTGTTTTATTGTTCAATAATTTGTCTTAGGAGTCCCGAGTGATCTTTAACTTTCACCTTTACTGATAAGCTTTCTTTCCTAACTGATAAAGAGCCATGAGAACTGGGAAATAGCCAATTTAATTTTGTATCGCACACAAAATCCAACTTAATTTCCCAAGGGAGCAGTTACAAATAGCGAGTAGGAAAAATACACGTAGGGATGGACATCACTATTTCTGTTCCCAGAGGTGGCACTCCCCTGATGGAATGTCACACCATAAAATAGAAAGAAACTTAATTATATTCTACAAAAAGTGATGATCAGTTCTGAATACTTGCCAGGAAATTTGAAGGTAAAGCACACTTATCTCTATATCTTCCTCTTTACTTGGCATAATTGTTGGAGTTTTCAAGCTGAATTTTTTTTCAAAACAAAAGATTCTTAATAATTTCTTTACAATATTCTTAATACTACGTCCTAATACTGTATATTTTAACATGCATTGAAAGAAGAAATTCTGACGCCTTTTTATGAGGCTTGCATGTTTGTTCGGTGGGAAGAGAAAAATGGATAGGCTAATTGGAATCTTTACCACATTGAAATGTTGACCTATTTTCAATACCAGCAGTTGGCTCAACCTAAAGGATCACATCAGCAGAAGAAATTTCTCTCTAAAATCTCTTTCTCTGCACCCCACCCCACCCCTCACCCCCACCCAGAGCCCGAAGTAATGACAACTATGACCGGCTAGAAATAAAGCAAACCTGCCCTATACAGGCTGGACATGATGTTGTGTCTTGTTTCAACCTATGACCACGATATTTTACCCTCTCGTCTTTGTTACTTAATATGGTTTTGAGAAGCGTTGCCCCCATGCCATACTCGCTCTCCTGCTGCAGCCCCCTTGTCCACTTCCACACCTGTCACCCTCGGCAGTGGGGGTCAATCCGTCACCCTCGGCAGTGGGGGTCAATCCGTCACCCTCGGCAGTGGGGGTCAATCCATCTCCCTCGGCAGTGGGGGTCAATCCGTTACCCCCGCCTGCGCCCTGCGCGCCCGCTGACTTCCCCGGGTCCCCTGAACGTTCTGGTAACACCCCCACACCCCGTCGAGATTTCTCCCTTCCTCACTCCAAAAAAAACAAGGGCGACAAAGAGCAGGTTTCTGTTTTGGGAGTTTTTCTCCCAAAACAGAGTATCCGGGCCTCGAGGCTTTTTCCTCGGGAGCACTGGGCTCTCGGAGCTCTCCCCATTCCCACGCCGGTTCAAGACTCCTCCGAGTTCCCTGATCCGGGGCGAGGGCAGGAGGGTCCCAAACCTACGCGCCCGTCAAATGACCGTGGCCTCGGCCGGGGACCACGACCCGGGACGACCAGGAGCCATCTCGGGGGCCCCCCGCCCGGGCTGAGGTTGAACGCGGCGCGAGCAGGCGCCCCGGCGCAGGGTCTCGGGGGTGGGGGATGGAGGGGGGGGATCCCCGGCACGGTCACGTGTTCCCGAGGCGCCTCTAAACCCCCCACCGCCGCCTCCAGAGCCTCTGCTGCCGCCGCCGCCGCCGCGCACAGGAGCCACCGCGCCGGGCAGCGCTGGGGCGGCGCGGAGCCGCGGTCCCCCGGCGAGGCGCGCCCAGCGGCCCGGGCGCTCGAGGTACGGAGTTTCGGCCCCTCCCCCGCCGCCCCCTTCCGCACCGAACCTGGGGACCCCGGGAGAGGGGCCCCGGGCCGCGAGTCCCCGCCGCTGCCGGGAGCCCGCGCGCCCCCTCTCCGGTCCCGGGGCGTCTTTAGGGGCTCCCGAGAGTACGGGTTGCGGGAGTCGGTGGGGGGGCTGGGGTGCGGGGGTGCGAACTAGGCGGATGTTCGGCAGGACCCGAACGCTTTCGGGTCGGGCAGGACTCCCCCCCTACCCCCAGCCCCCGACTCACCCAGGGTGGACCGTGGCACCGGCCAGACACCGCAGACCGAGGGTCCGGGAATCGCGTACGAGCCTGAGCCCGAGGGGGCGCGGGGGCGGGACCGACAGAGCTACCCACCCCTCACTGGCGGGGCGCCCCCTCCTCCGCAACCCCCACTCCCACCCTGGGTGCAGCCCGCCTGAAGTCTGAGGAGCCGCAGTCCGCGGGGTGCCTGGGCCGGAGGCGGCCCCAGATGGGGTCTGCTGAGAACCCGGGCACAGCCCGCGGGGCGCCTCTCGGGTCATCCACCTGCCGCGCCGTCCCGCAGCTGGCTCGGGACCCGGAGGCAGCTGTGTCCCTGGGTTTGCCTTCTCCTTGCAGAGTGGCCTCATATGGCAGCTGCGAACAATAACATACAACCGTTCACCTCGAATTTCAGAAGTAGGAATGCTCAATTCCGTTAGTTTATCTCTTAAAGGATCTGAGGCATCTTCTTGGACTGAAACCGAAAAGACTTTGCCATACATCATGGAACTAGCCTAAGGCTCGGCGGACTTTCGCTGCCCGGGGTGCAATTTTTAATTTCAGATTTCTCAAGGGAAACTCAGAATTGAGAAGGGAGGGTGGTGCATGTCTCTGTGTTTGTAGCTGAGCAGAGAAATTTATCTTTCCAGTTTAAGTTTTGCCAGATTCCAGCTTTAAAAATAAATCATGGGAAATGTGGGAATATGGAATCTTGTCATTGTTCCAGGATCACAAGCGAGCTAGGCCATAGTTGATATTTTATCGTTGCTAGAAAAAAAATTACATCTATCTGGTGTGATTTGGCATCCTTTGTCTGAAGAAATATGTGCATTTTCATAAGGCAGAAAATTATCCTAACAAAGAAACCTCATTTAAATGTACAATCTCACTCTTAGAATCTTTGAGTTCCCTGCAGTTCCTCCTTTTATTTTTTTTAAGAATTATATACTTTCTAAAAGTAGTTGGTCTCTTCCGAAGATTCCATTTGTGTTAGTCTCAGATATAGGTAAATTTATAAGAATTTACAAAGACATTGTATTTTGAAAGTTGCGACAGATTGATAAAAGACTTACAATATCATCTTCCTTTTTTTTTCAGAGGATTAAAGTTTGATGCTTCAGGCTGTATATTCTGGTAGTGGGAGGTAAAACTATATATATACAAAAGAGAAAAATTAAGTATAGTAATTATAGATAACAGGTTTCACACAGTCAGTATCAGATTTTCTGTCAAATATTTCATTTTTAAAACACTCTCTCTTTGGTCCTATGTTGTAATTTTTTGTAACTCGAGATGAAGTAAATAAAGTTCACAAATGACATTACTTATAATCTGAATAAAATATTTCGTTATAATACAATTACATAGATGCATAAAATTGTACACTGTTAGTCGTGTTTATACTACCCAGAGCCTATCAAGGCACCTAGTACATTAGATGTTCAATGAATGTCTGTAGAGTGAATAAAGGAAGGAACAACAATCTTTCTTAGCCATTCATTAATGAAAGAGGCAGTTTCTTTACAACTATATATGAATTATATATGTAGTCATCTTTAGTGGGAGAGAAAAGTGTTGAATTGTTTTTCCCTGTATCCAGTGAATACTCAGGATGGTATTTCTTTCATCTGCTTGCCAGTGAAACAGAGGTTTTCATCATTTTATGACTTCAATACTTGATGTGTATAATTTTTTCATTTGTTTTTCTTTCTTTCTAATGATGTGCGTATATTGTAAAATAGAAAAAGTTTAGTGAAAAACTCTGCAATTGATGTATCTCATTTTTCATTTAAATTAAAACATATGGCATAAATACAGTTTTTGCTATTCCATGTGATATAAGGCCTATGTGATAGCCTTATCAATGAGAAATACCAAATTTAAAATTTTGTCCTAAACTTATCATGATTGACTGTCTGAATATGATGTGTAACTGCTCCTCATTTCATTTGGGGCCATTTAAAGCTGGTCTATTTTCACTGGAATACACACACACGTTTATATTCTATTCTGAATTTGCCCATATGAAATGATTAATAGCAAATATTTGCCAGTATCTACCATATACAACCTACTCTATAAGGCAGTATCGCTATCATGAAAATAATTGACATTTTCCCTTATCTCTACTAGAATCTAATAGAGGTATTATCGCATACATTAGAGGCAATCTGAATTTTAGATCCCAAACCACATTATTTATGTTACCATATATTGTACAGCAATTCCTCTGACTACAAAATATTTTTTACCACAATGTTATACTCTTCATGAGTATCCTCATTCCCAGACACATGTCCCAAGAAAGCACAAAGCCATTGTGTAAATATGGCGGCCCAATTCCTCTCTTTTCATTGCTTTGTTAGTAGAAAAGGCAATCAGTAGATACCTACCCACAAGGAAGGGAGGAGAAGGGACTAAGACCTTAGTCAGAATGGGTTGGAGGAAGTAGGTCAAATTAAGAGTCACTGAGTCAAGCTAAGTAGCTCATGAGCAGCCTAGCTCCAACAGGGCATCAGCAGAGCTCAGGAAATTAGACTGAAACTCTAGTTAAGGATATTGTGATTAGAAGCTCAATGACCTATGCAGGGCAGTAGCTGGGAGGCCACTGACTAGTAATACAAATAGGATGATTCAGTAGGTCATGCGAGTCATTCTGTTTCAGTTATCCTATTTAACTTGAGACAATCGCAATATAAACTAGCATCTATGAATGAATGAAAAGAATCCTCAGCTTTTGAATTAGTTTATCTTTAAAGGGATATACTTAGCTTCCAGGAGTAATTCAATATAGAAACTTTTGTAGAAGTTGTGGAAAGCTTAAGCTTTGAACACTTATCACATAACAAAATGAAGACTTTATCATCCTATTTAATGCTTGTGGTCTATAAAGCATAAGCTGAAGTTATTTATTAATGAGTGTATCTACACAATACTGTTTCATAGTTGGAAATTTATTAGACCAGAACCTGTATGTACTTTGCAAATAGAAGATAATAATGTTTCCTATTAATCTAAATAGATACGTATTTTTATAGTTTAAGGATAGCCATCCAGTTTTAGATCTAGAACTAAATAAAGAAATGCACATTGATATGTAGGTAAAAGTGTTTTTTGGCTACCTATATATCAGGTTCACTATAACATTGTATATTCATCAAAATTAATCAATTGTTGTTCTTCATTTCCTGTAGGAATTTCTTATTAAATAATGAAATGCTTACATTTTTAATGGAGAATGGCTTCCATTTGCCCCTCAATTGATATTATAGGCAAGTTTGTGCTTCCTCTAGCAGTACTGTCAAGTTTCTAAGATGTAAGAATAAATAGTATCATTTTGGTGTGGCATTATTAAGTTTGTTTGAAATGGAAAACAAAACCTTAATATGGGGTATTATATTAATATCAGTTTCACATTTAAATGTAAAATAAAATGTTTTTGTTAAACATTATAAATTTACTTAATCTATTTTTAAGCTGAAATCTATATATATAACTTTTAAAAAACTTTAAAACTGGTAAATTTGCTAAGTATTGTTGATCGGTGATTTTCTTAATTAATGCTAATCTGGTACGTCTCAAAGGACCAAGAATTGATCATGGCACTCATAGAATCGAGCAGTCTGTTTACCTATTCAGTAGTACAGCTTGATAGATAACATTGAGTGCCTACTGTATACTCTTAGACCCTAGGAAATTGCCCCTGTATTTGAGGAGTTGAAATTTGAATACTGCTTGGACTACATAATATGTCACTAGCCTTTTGTTTTGAATTTTTCATTTTCTCATAAATATTTACTTAACACCTACAACGTTGAAGTTACTATGCTATGTATTGCGGTGGATACTAGAGTGAATAAGAGACAATTTCTGCTTTTTCTTTGCTTATAAATAAATAAACTAAATTTATATGCATTACAACATTAATGTACAGCAGATTGTAACATGTAGCATCAGACAACCAAACAAAATTTATGGGTAGAAGTAGAGGTAGATGAGATCATATCAGGTTGAGAAGTCCAGGGAATACTTTAGGGCAGGTGACTTCCTTTAAGTTTGGTTTTCATTCAGGTGGGAAGGAAAGGTTAAGAGTTTTCAAGGCAAGGGTATGTGACTACTCCATGTACTTTGACTAGACAATAACCTCAGCAAGTTATGACAAATTAGGTATCTTGCAGTTCTTATCTTCATTTTTCTTTTCCTTTTCTTACGTTATTCCCTACGTAAATTTAGAAACCAAGGTCTGCTGCTGTACATCACAGAAATGAAGAGAGACTTAAACTTACTGTAACCATTATTAGCTGATCTTTGTACTGTACTTGGGAAACATTAAAGAGCTCATTAGATGTTCTTAAGAAATTAATAAGGTATTGGGAGCAAATTGTAAAATTTAGTGTCTCTCTCAATAAATGAGCTTAATAGTACCCATGTATTTTTTTTACAAGTTGCTAACTAATGTCTTTTTATTTCAAGCAGAACTTTGCTATGGATTTACAGCTCAAGGATTATTATAACAGGACACTTGCCACAGAGAACAATACTGCTGCCACTTGGAATTCTGGTTTTCCTGTCTGGGATGACTATAAAGGCAGTGTAGATGACCTACAGTTCTTTTTGATTGGGCTCTATACATTTGTAAGTCTTCTTGGTTTCATGGGGAATCTACTTATTTTAATGGCTCTCATGAAAAAGCATAACCAGAAGACCACTGTCAACTTCCTTATAGGAAATTTGGCCTTCTCTGATATCTTGGTTGTGCTGTTTTGCTCACCTTTCACACTGACATCTGTCTTACTGGATCAGTGGATGTTTGGCAAAGCCATGTGCCACATTATGCCTTTCCTTCAATGTGTGTCAGTTCTGGTTTCAACATTAATTTTAATATCAATTGCCATTGTCAGGTACCACATGATAAAACATCCTCTTTCTAATAATTTAACAGCCAACCATGGCTACTTCTTGATAGCTACTGTCTGGACACTAGGCTTTGCAATTTGCTCTCCCCTTCCGGTATTTCACAGTCTTGTGGAACTTCAGGAAACTTTTGGCTCAAAGTCGCTGAGCAGCAGGTATTTGTGTGTTGAGTCGTGGCCATCTGATTCATACAGGATTGCTTTCACTATCTCTTTATTACTAGTTCAGTATATTCTGCCCTTAGTTTGTCTAACTGTAAGTCATACTAGTGTCTGCCGGAGTATAAGTTGTGGATTGTCCAACAAAGAAAACAGACTAGAAGAAAATGAGATGATCAACTTAACTCTTCATTCATCCAAAAAGAGTGGGTTTCAGGTGAAACTCTCCAGCAGCCATAGGTGGAATTATTCACTCATTAGAAAGCACAGAAGAAGGTATAGCAAGAAGACAGCATGTGTGTTACCTGCTCCAGCAAGACCTCAGGAGAGCCATTCAGGAATGCTTCCAGAAAACTTTGGCTCTGTGAGAAGTCATCTCTCTTCATCGAGCAAGTTCATACCAGGGGTTCCTGTCTGCTTTGAGATGAAACCTGAAGAAAACTCAAATGCTCATGAAATGAGGGTAAACCGTTCCATCACAAGACTCAGAAAGAGATCCCGAAGTGTTTTCTACAGACTGGCCATGTTGATAATAGTGTTTGCTGTTAGTTGGATGCCGCTTCATCTTTTCCACGTGGTAACTGATTTTAATGATAACCTTATTTCAAACAGGCATTTCAAATTGGTATACTGCATTTGTCATTTGTTAGGCATGATGTCCTGCTGTCTTAATCCAATTCTATATGGGTTTCTTAATAATGGAATCAAAGCTGATTTACTATCACTTATACACTGTTTTCATATGTCATAATTTTCATTGTTTCCCAAGGAAAGAAAAATGTTGAGATCATCTGAAATGTATTCACAGTAACTGTGTATATATAACAAAAAGAAATTTTGTTAACATATAATTTTTGTGAACGATTTTAACTTATCAGTTCAAATGTAAAGAAGATAATTTTAATGTGGTATGGTGAATTCATTTGTTAGAGTCACTGTCAATCTAATTTGTAATTTCATTTTAAAAAGCAATTTTTTTCTTTCATTTGATCTGTGCCTTGTAAACAGATGAGTTATAATTTTGTTGTTTAAAATAAAAGTACATTTAACCAACTCAGTATTTGGGGCCTAAAAATCTAATAAAGCAAAAATATTTTCCCTGAAGAACACTGTTTTAGTTTGTAAGCTGCCAGAATGAGATATACCAGAAATGGAGTGGCTTTTTAAAAGGGGGAATCTATTAAGTTGTAAGTTTACAGTTCTGTGGACTTAATTTGAAAATGTCCAAATTAAGGCACCAACAAGAGGCTACCTTCACTCAAGAAAGATAGAAGAAGTTTAGGGTTTCAACAGCTGGAAGGGCACATGGCGAAGTCTGCTAGCTTTCTCTCCTAGCTTCTTATTTCATCAAGCTTCCCTAGGGGCATATTCCTTCTTCATCTCCAAAGGTCTCTGGCTGCAGGGACTCTTGTTGCTTTTTCCAAAATGGTTCTTTCTTAAAGGGCCCCAGTAAGAACCCCACCTTGAATGAGTGGAGACACATCTCCATGGAAACCATCTAATCAAAGTTACCACCCCCAATTGGGCAGGTCAAATCTCTATGGAAACAATCAAAAAGCTCCCACCCAAGTGGAAATTATTTCTGGATTTTGAGAGGCTGTTTTAAATATGTACAACCTGGTATTACAGTTAAAAATGAAGCCAGTCAGGTCAGAATTAAGGTAATTCAGAATACAGGGGTGAGAAAGCATTGTCTATATTTTAGAATCTCATCTACTTTTTGCAACCAAAGGAAGAAAGATTTATTTTCTCTTTCACGTAATTTAACTCAACCTATCTGGATAGATCATTTAAAAAATTCAAACACAGGGAGCCCAGAATAAGAATTAGGTCCTTTCTTTAATCCTGTATAGTTTAATGTAATGCCTGGGTACATCCCAGAGCATACTTAGCAGATAATCAAAAAAGTACTGTCAAAGTCCCTTGAGGGATGGGAGAAAAAATATGGAACTATTAAACTTTACCCACCAGGGAAGCTTCTGCTACTGTGTCAAACATTAGGGACACCGAAATCAGTAGGTCATGCCCTTGATCTTGAGGCCTGCTCTCGTGAAGCTTATGTCTATAGCAGAGAAGCTTACCCTACATATAGCTATGCCTCAGAGTTACTTCTGGAGAACCTCTTCTGTTGCTCAGATATGGCCTCTCTCTCTAAGTTCAAATCTGCAAATGAAATATTTGCCCTCCCCCCCTACATGGGACATGACATTCAGGGGTAAAAGTCTCCCTGGCAGCACTGGAGGCGACTCCTAGGGATAAGTCTGGCCCTGGCACTATGGGATCAATAACCCCATCCTAACCAAAAGGGGGAAGAGAAGTGTAACAAAGTATCAGTGGCTGAGAGAGTTCAAATAGCATGGAGAGGCTACTCTGAAGGTCACTCTTACGCAAGCTTCAGTTAGACATTGCTACCTACCATAACTTGTCAAATCCCAACCAAAACCATTCCAGCCAATCCTAAAGAACACCTATGGCATTATATACGATTCTACAAAGGTTCCATACACAAGGGTAATATTCTAGAAACTTACAACCTCCAAATGGGTCCCTGGTCCAGAAAAGTCCTGAAATGCAGAGAGGCCAGCCTCTCCAGAAAATCAACTAGTTCCATCCCTGTTTCACATATTACCAACAGCCCCTTCCAACATGAAAAAGTTAGAATGGGCATAGCAGCCCAAATACCCCCAAAGAATGAGAGAAAGATCAGAGATGATGGTGGAGTTACACAGAGAAAGTAGGGTTTGACAAATGAGTATGAATGCTGAATCATTATATTGATATTTCTTTTAGATTCCAGTATCTTAGAGCAACTATAAGTTAAAACCTAAAATGGTAGAATTGTAACCCATATCAAACTTCGAAATCTGTTCTACAACTAATTGTTTTGATGTGCATTGAAATTTATTGGTTTTTAGCATATATGTTATTTTTCACATGCAATATATATATATATATTTCTTCTAGCCTCCAGTGTTTTGGAGCAGCTAGAAGGAAAAATCTGAAATAGTGGAATAGTAACCCATAATAAACTTTGTATTTAAAAAAAAAAATTCTCACCCTCTCACCCAGCAAGCAATATTGAACGAGGGTAAAGACATGACTTTTCTGGGGTCTACAACAGATTCAAAGCAACACAAACATTTACTTTTAAAGACGTTGAATATCTATTATAATATGTATATTCGTTTATTTTTGCTTCACAGGCTTCCTAATGTATAGTTTGTGAAAACATTTAGAATTCTCAGCTTGTCATAACTAAATGACAGATGTAGGCCCAAATCATGATTGTATGTTTAAGCAATGGGACACATTTGGAAATCTTAAAGAAAAATGCTTTTTCCTACTGTATTGAGAATTGGCCAAACTGTCAACTTAACCCAGTGTTCTAGCAACACACAATTAAGTCACCAAACAAAAATAAATGTTAAATCTTTTCTAAATTTATACCACTACATTAAACACTATCAAATAAAGGTTGTTTTCATATACACCTTGTATTCTAAAATGTCAATATAAATAGTATGCATATTTATAAGAATTAAATAATTTCAAAGATTATTTAAAGCATCTGCAAAAAAGGTAATTTTTTTACCAATATATGAAATTATTAATATAATTTTTACCAGTTCAATACTAAGGCCTCATTTGCCATCTTACTCCATTGAGGTCTGTCTTTTCGATTATTGGAACTTTTTGTTTGCTTTGGTCACTTTTTTTTTTAATAACTGAGTCCTTGAAAATAATTGAATATTTGCACATATTGCTCAAACATGCAAAACAACAAATCTCTTCAGTGTCTATAACTGATTTAAATATTCCCTTATGGCAATTCTCATTCATAATAACAGAAAACAACAAAACAAGCCAAAAAACATTTTAAATTTGCAAATTATAAAAATAAAAATAAAATAAATTTGCAAATTATAAGTAATTTAGGCAAGTTGTTAAACAATCTGAGGGCTTTCTTTCCACCCAGCTCCTCCTCCTTGATGAAGCCTACATACTGGGGAAGCTGACGTGACCTCAGGCTGTGTGGGAAATGGCCCTGGTCCATGTGCTGTCCTCTGTTGGCTCCTGCTACTAGAAAGCAATATACCAGAAACAGGTTGGATTTTATAAAGGGGACTTATTAAGTTACAAGTTACAATTATAAGGTTGTGAAAATGTCCAAATTAAGGCGCAAAAAAAGAGGGTACCTTCTCAGAAGGAAGGCCACCAGCATCTGGGACACCTCTGTCAGCTGGAAATTCCCATGTCCTATGTCTGTTGGCCCTTTGCTCCTGGCTTCTATTGCTCTCTGCTTCTGATTGCAGTGGCCCTCCAAGCCTCTGTGCCTATATGCTCTCTGAATCGGCTCAGAGTTCTCTCTGTTTTCTGCCTTTTATTCTCTTCATAGAGAATGCCAGTAAAAATATTAAGACCTGCCCTGAATTGGGTGAGCTGTATCAACATGGAAACAACCCAATGAAGAGATCCCAACCACAATGGGTCTGCACCCACAAAATTGGATTGGAAGATCTTGGCTTTTCTGGGGTACATAACAGTTTCAAACAGCACATTTCACACTCTGGGCCCTCAAAAGACATGTTCTGTTCATATACAAAATACATTCATTCCATCACAATACCACAAAACCTTAAACCTTTTCAGTAAGAATACAAACACAATACTATGTAAAAATCAAAACAAAACAAAACAGTACAAAATCTCATAAAATCAGCTACAGACATAGTTTGTTCTAAGGCACAATTCTACTCTGGCTATAAACTGAGAAATTCAAAAACAAGTTATCTGTGTCTAATATACAAAGGAAGAACAGTCATAGGATAAATGTTCCCATTCCCATAGGGAGAAATGGAAAGGAAAACAAGAGTCAAAGATCCCAAAGAATTCTAGAAACCTGGAGGGCAAAACTCCATTAGATTTCAAACTCTGAGAGCCATCTATAGAAAACAGATTTTTCCTCAGAGCTTGAGAGAGTGGCAATCCCACTGTTTACAAGGATTTATGCAATGGCCTTGTTCTATCCAAACATTTGGGGTGAGTATTCCAACATATTCAAGCTTTGGGGAGATCACTCTGTTCTCGGCCCAACCTCTTCAAGCCTCTGGGTGTGGCTGGGCTCTCTGCCATCTCCAGGCACATGCTTGACTCCTTCAGAACAGTGGGGTGGTGGACAGGCTCTTTCCATTCTCCAGGGAAAATACTCCACCCTCTTTGAGGCCTGAGGTGGCAAAACTATTCCTGAACATTGAGGAAGAAGACCAGTCCTCTGCTATTAGGGCAAACTCACCCTTTCTACATGGATGGGTGTTTCTGCTCTCTTGGCCCAAGATTTCTTGGCTCCAGATCTTAGTGTCCAAAGGTTCTGCCTTTGAAGTCATTTTTCCTTCAATCTGTCCCTTTTCTGTCCCTTTCTGTCCAGGCTGTCCATGATTCCATTCATACAGATCTACAACAAACTTATTGGTCTTCCATACAGCACACAGGGATCACAACCATCAGACCATAGGACTTTTCATACTGTACTTCTAGAACGCTGCTCTCCCATTCCTCTAGAGTGTTGCTCTAAATTCATCATCATCATGGGATGCAGGGCTAACGCCAATGTGGAAGACTTCTGCGATCTCCTTAGTGTATGAGTTATTGGGTTATTCTAACAAGAGTTTTACAAGAGGCACTCAGTTTTTAACTTGACATTTGCTTTTAGAGAATCCAGAAATGGGCAGCTGGGTATGATGGTGGAGAGGGCCATATGTTGTGAGAGGAAGGAAATAGATGAGTCAGATGCCCCTGAAAGGGGAGCAGGTTGGTGTCTGTGCTGCCTCTATTTAAACAGTGGAAGAACACAGCAGCTGGTGTCTCACACTGTGCTTCAGAAAATTCCCGGACAACCCAACCACTGAGTTAGATCCTCTTGAAGAGGTGGAGATGAATGAATAAAGGTCAGTCATGGCAGATTCCGGTGAGAAGGGAAGCACAGGAAAACTAGAAATAACTTAGTCAAGCACACAATCTGTCTTTCCAGAAGGGACTACCAAATTCTTAGACACTTTACAGTTCAAGGTGCTTAAGTTGAAGACATAGAGAATGTACTCAGCTGAGGAAGGGGTTCCAAGGAGGCTCCATTCTTTCTCTCACCCTATCCTATTGTCTTTGCTTAGATTATAGGACTTTAGACAATTTCCAAATCAGTTGCCAATATTAGTGTGGGATCAGCACCAACTCCAGTGACCTGAATGGCGAAATACAATACCTATTCCTGTGGACCTGTCTTAACCCAAGTGTATTAATACTGTTGGGAGAATTCCTTTAAAAATATTTTGGTCTATATTCTGTCTGTTTTTCATTTATTATTTTTATTCCACCACTTGTTCATCTTTGCCTCACTGGATAATTGCAGATATGAGGTTGGTTTCAGCTTGGGTGGTTAGAACTCCCTACCTAAGCCATGCAGCCATGTCACAGGGTCCTTCCATTCTCCCAGCTCCACTGGGATGTACTCCCTGGTTCTCCTGATAACAACTACTCTAGGCCAATGGCTAGATTAATGCTGCTCAGATGTTCTTAACTCAAGTCTTTGACGTGTTTCATTTACAATTACATGGATTATTTATTTTAGGAGCTTTTCTTTTAAAGGGCCAAGTAGGCCCTACAGATAAATGAGCTGCTGGGCTGTGTAGAAAATATTATCCAAATGTTACCAAATATTGACTTCATAAAGTGGATATCAAGCTGCTGTTTATAAATCTGAATGTCTTAAAAAGCATTCTTGCTTGCTCTGTCTGTTATAGGTGGTGTCTTAGCAAGTCCTGAGTTTTTCCAATGAACCCAATTTTAATATATGGTATTTTTGTATGCCACACTGATGTCTTGTCCTTTGTATAGTGGTAATGTTGATTTTATGACTACTGTTAAAACACATTTGCTATGATTAAAATTCATAACATGATTTAAAAAAAAAAAAAGAAAGAAAATAGGGTTTTCCGCAAATCCTTTCTGGATGACTCCATCTCCAATCCTGGCTTGTGCTGAAATAGATGGTTAAATCCTCATGTGGGGCACTATTTTCTAGGGTCTCACTTTCTGAAAGCCCAGAATTTTCCAGACCATCAATTTCTGGTTTCTTTATACCCAAGAGTCTAGTTCTAAGTTTATCTCTTTCCTCTCACATTTTACAATAAGGTGCAAAGAAGAACCAGGCTGCATTTTCCACATATAGCTTGGAAATTTCTTTAGTTAAGAAGAAATTCTGCCTTCCATCCAATGCCAGTATTTTGCCAAATTCTCTGCCACTTTACAGTAAGGATTGCCATCCTTCCGGTTAGCAATGACTCATTCATCATTTCTCTAAGTCCTCATTGGAAGCATCTTCATAGTCCACATTCTAACAGTTTCTTCAGAGCATTCTAGGCCTTTCCTATTAAACTCCTCACAATTATTTCAGAATCTTCCCCTTATCCATTAAAAAAGCTGTTCCAACATGTTTGGTATTTGCAAACTCAGCAGCACCCACATTTCTGGTACCGAGATCTGTTTTGGTTTGCTAAAGCTGCTGGAAGGCAATATACCAGAAATGGATTGACTTTTATAAATGACAATTAATAAGCTATAAGTTACAATTCTAAGGCTGTGGGAGAATGTCCAAATTAAAACACCAACAAGAAGCAACATTCTTGGAAGGAAGGCTGCTGGCATCTGGGGCACCTCTGTCAGCTAGGAAATCACATGGCCAAAGTCTGCTAGTCCTTTGCTCCTGGGTTCTGTTGCTCTTAGCTTCTGATTCCAGTGGCCCTTCAAGCATCTGTGTCTGTTTACTCTCCCTAATGGCTCTGAGCTCTATCTGTTTTCTGCCTTTTAGTCTCTTCATAAATAACTCCAGTAAAAGGATTAAGACCCACCTTGAATTGGGTGGGTTGTTTTGGGTGGGTTATAGCTCCATGGAAACAACCCAATCAAGAGATCCCACCCACAGTGGGTCTGCACCCACAAAATTGGATTAGAAGATCATGGCTCTTTGGAGGTACATAACAGTTTCAAGCCAGTACAAGGTATAATCACTTTTTCTGGTCTCTGTGTTATATCAGCCTCTACCTCTGCAGTACTATTATATCCATTGTCTGTTCTCAACATGTCAAGGTCTGAAAGCCCAGCCCAAGAATCCTCTACCTTCCCTGACATTGCCAGACTTAAACTCCAACCGATGTGCATTTACTCTGTGTCTCTGCCACATCCTCCCTCTCATTACTAGCCTACCCTGTTTGCACTGCAGGGTCTTGCTAAGCAGTCAATGACTGTGTCCCTTGCCATGTCTGGGGACTATTCAGGAATTTTTTGGAGGGGACGGTGTATGGGTCAGAAGTCAAACCTTACTCTCCCACATAGCAGACAAGCATTCTACCACTGAATCACCCATGTGCCCTGTTTAGGAAGTTTAAATTCATTACTGAGAACTCTTCAGGAACTAGAAAATTCTATTCCTCACATAGATCACCGAAATAGGTGGAATGGGCTTACTTAGGCCTCTCTTTGTCCAGATGATTTAGGCTGCTTTATCTACTCTGTTTTTTCTAAGAGTTGGTACAAGAGTCTTCTGTTTCAGATACTTTTTAAACTTGCAAATATGAAACTGCTTTTACTTCCTCCAATCTAAATGGTTCTGAATGAGTATCCTCCCTAAGTTTTTATCTGACAACAGATGGAAAAAGTGAAGAAACTTTAGTTCTCTGTTGGGTTTCTCTTTCTTTCCCTCTCCTTTTCAAAGAACTTCAACTTCTTCCTACATAGTAAAAAGTAAAAATGTCTCATACTTTTTCTATATATTATGACATAGTAAAACTATGTTCAGAACATCAAGGTTTGCTTTTGGAAAAGGAGATTTTTTTCTAAATTTAAAACCCCTTTTCCCCTTTCATTGCTTAAATTCAAGACTAATGTCTCACCATGAACCAAAGTTAAAAAAAAAAGTCTAAATCTAAGAATGAACTTTAATTTAAAAGGAATAGACATCCTCACTCTCATTTTTGCGGTTTCAAGATTTAACTTTCCAAAAGAAAAAAAATTACTGATAAGCAAACATAAAGACATGGGGCAGGGGACAGATTGGTTCAGCAGGCAGAGTTCTCACCGTCCATGCTGGAAATCCAAGTTCAATTCCCAGTGCCTGCCCATGCAAAAAAAAAAATGACATGGGTTTTTTTTTTCTTTTTTCAGAATAACTTGCATTAGAAAATGTACAGTAGTTGTTAAGCTTCACCAGTTTTATGATTGTTAATAGATGGACTTAGTCTAACAGGATAAACTAATTTGGAGTTAAACTATTGAACTACAAGGAAGCAATTTATCTTCCTTAACCAGAAATGACTGAACATTCTTAATAATTTAAAGTTGATGAGAAATTTGAATGGGTTGGCAGATAGAAATCATTAAGTTTGGGATTAATGGTTTTTAGAAGATTATTATGAATAACAATTTCTTCCATGGAGATTTGCTTAGTGTGTTCAACAATTTATGTAAGGTAACTCTCCGTTGCCCAAGGACTGGTTATTCAGCTTTTATTTCTATTCTCTCCTAGGTCTGACTTGATTGTTTGTTCAATAGCACCTTCTCAAAGCAAGGCTAGGGGAAAAAAGTGAAGATAAAATCATAAAGAATCATGCTCATTAGTTTAACAATTATTTTAAAATATCTGATTAAGGAAGAGATGCTAAATTAAGATTTCGTGGTTATTTGAATTATTCCTGCTATCTATGTGCCCTGTACTATAGATAATTAAAAACTAAATTTAAAAACAAAACAAAACAGAGGGTACACAGGTGGCTCAGTGGTAAAATACTTGCCTTCTATGGAGGAGACCTGGGTTCAATTCCCAGATCATGCACACACACACACACACACACCCAAATATTGCACAAGCAACTAAAATGATTAAATGATGAGGCTTTATAAGATAATTGTTTTATTCAACAGATATCTATTCAGTGTTATTGTTAACATTATATAGAGACAGCCCAGGGGGCCATTCAGAGCCAAAAAGGGCCTAAACCTTAATTCCTTTTAGAACTCCCAAAATATCTTAATATTTTTGGAAATTTGAAATTCCCACCAAGACAGCCAATCAAGATAGCCAATCAAGCCCCTAGTTCACTATATTTGACCCAATACAAAATAAAGCCTGCCTGCCCTAAACTCACCCCTGTGAGACAAACAAACTCATGTACAATTAATAGGAGTCAAACTAACTTCCTTTTTATGTCCGTAAAAATCATTTGCCACCCATAGAAGCTCAAAGCTGCTTTCAATTTTGCAAGTGAGTCAGCTTCTTTGCTGCAGAAAAATGTTGATGTCTTGACTCTGATTTATCTTTGGACAAGTTTGGAGGCCCTCAAGATATATAGAAGAGCTACAGGACTGGTCTCTTCATGATGGACCAGATAGCATAAAGAGGGCTGGGAAAACAGGCCAATCCTTACTATGGGCCATCCCTAAAATATTACCCATTAAAATTGATTGGACCCTTATCCAAACTTGTAAAAAGAAAAAGGATGAAACCATCTGGGGTTACTAGGTCAAGTTAGAAAGCACTTTCCAGCAGCACTCTGGAATTAAGGAAAGTGCAGATATAATCCCCACTCTATCCTCACACTTTGTGAATGGAATTAAACCAGAGATCAGGGGTTTAATAGGGAAGAAAAAGATTGAGTGGGAAATAGCACCCCTTTCTGAACTTCAGCACTTGGCAGGACACTTTGAAAGGATCCTAGAACAAAAATGAGATGCTACTAAAAATTAAATTATGGCCTTGCAAATTATGCAACTAAATTCCTTTCTGCCCCATCTAGCCAATAAATGTAATCAAGACATGTAGGTATTGCAAATAAAGGCAATGTGGGAAAAAGAATGTCCCATCCTTCAGCAAAAAAGGAAGCGATGTCAATCAAATTCCCCAATATACTAACCTGAAGGAGCTCTGACGAAGAATGCGGCCTCCTCCCCTTGATTCGATTAGATGAGAAAGGAGAATATCAAATTACAATTAATAAGGTAAAATAGACTTTCTTAATTGATACATGGGCCGGACTCTCAACTATTAATCCTATTATATTTCCAGAACCTTTTCCTCAAAGTGACCAAACTGTTAGCATAGTAGGAATTTCAACCACTGAATGTACCTGCAGGACCTTTACAAGATATCCTTCCATATACTGTCTATGAGAGCACATCAATTAATTTCTTGGGTAGAGATTAATGCAAACGACATTGCAAAATAGCCAGAGGAATTATTCCTTGGAATTCCAGAGGACTCTTTGATTCACTATGAGTTAACAGCTCTGATAGCTCTAGTTTGTTTCTGCAGTTCCAGACACAAGTCCTTTCAAGATACAGCAATCAGTCCCAAAGATCTCATGAGTCGAATGTTTAACTGATGTGGGCGAAATACTGAGAGCTGAGCTTATAGGGGCCAGATAGATTTGACTAACATGTCCCAAAGTTGCCTCAATATCCCATAAATCAGAAGCTAAAGAAAGATTGAGATGGATAGATAGTTTCATCAAAAGAGGACTCCATTTTATCATGCACTAATCCACATAACACACCTATACTTCTGATTAAAAAATCCAGAGGATATGGATACAGCAGGTTACAAAAGCAGATTTTTGGTTTTTGTTTGAGTTTTCTCAATAAATTTTTTATTTTGTAAATATTATGTTACATCTAAATCTATGGTTTAATATACACTTAGCACTAAAATGCATAATATTCATTTGTGAATTTGTGAATTTATTCCAACTTATTTTAAAGTAAGTTTAGTATCCTGTGTTAAAAGCAAAATAAATCAAACTCTTTCTATAGATATTGTAAATATTGCTAAAGGTTATTTAAAATATGATTGGTCTAAAAGAAAAATATATACTATATTAAGCAGGAGCTTTGGCAGTCTATAAATACCTTTGTTGGATGGGGGTTCATATTGCCAAAATAAAAGTTTTGGTGGCAATCCAGAAGATAGAAAAGAAAGAGGAAAATGAGGAAAGGTCCACTATAATCTTGGGCTTTCTATTTGCCCCAATCTCTTTTCAAGTGTTATGACTTAAGCTTCCCACGCTCACTAATAACAGATTTGAAGTCCTCTTCCCCAGTTTGCCTGTTGCACCTCTCTTTTCTCCTAAATATAACCAAACATCTTTCCTTTTGCTTTCTTTTATTAGTTTTCCTACATCTTGTCCCTTTATTCCATTGTGCATCCAGATTAAAACGGGAAAAGATGGCCCCTTCCCTTGTTTGATGATTTTTCATGAAGAAGAATAGGATTCTTATCAAGAATTTCCCTCTTTGACTTATTCAACATGAAAAAAATTTTTTTTTTAATTTCTTGTTTGAACCTTGTTCTGTTTTCATAGATGCTCTCTGTCAGAAATAGTGACACTTTTCAGATCACCATGTTGGTTCTCTCAGGGTTTAGGCAGTAGACACCTGATGCTAATTTAAATTCTTCCTTCAATTTCTAAATCTAATAAAGAATGTGTGCCCACTCTTTCTGCCTCTATTGGAGCAAAAGCCTAGTTTCAATAACACAGATTACCTCAGACAGCTATATAAATTTGGAATTTTTCCATTTATTTCAAAATATTAAAAAAATTTTTTAGGTACTTTTTTATTGTGAAGAATAACATACATACGAGAAAAGCTATAACTTTCAAAGCATACACAATAATTAGTTATAGAACAGAGTTCAGAGTTTGGTATGGATTACAGTTCCACGATTTTAGGTTTTTATTTCTAGCTGCTCCAAGACACTGGAGACTAAAAGAAATATCAATATAATGATTCAGCAATCACATTCATTCATTAAATTTTATCTTCTCTTTTATAATTCTAACTTCTACTTTGAATTTTTTTAATTATGTATTTTTAATGATATGTATTATATATTTACATACCATGTAATAATCCAAAAACTTTCAAATATTTTTAAAATTGCATAATTTGGTATGCACTCAAAAGGAATAGAGGTGGAGCAAATGATGTATAATCCAGAGTAATATCTACTTGACTTTGTTATGCCTTTTTACTTTGGAAATTTTGCTTTTTTTATAAAATGTATTTGCTTAGGTTTGTTGATCTGAGTAGTTTTGCCAGGCACCAGTGAAGAGCAGCAAGGGAAGGCCACCTGCTGCTTAAGTGAGGGGTGAAGAGTCTGCAGTGGTCATTGCCAGAAATTCATATTTCCGCTACGATTATTTGCAGGTAGCCACAGAAAGATTTGAATTGCTTGATTTAAAAAAAAAGTCAAGTCATCTGCATTATACTCATGAGGTCAAGGTTTATTTGTTTTATAACAGCTTTGCTGAGATAAAATTAATATGCCATAAAGCTCTCACTTTGAAATACATAACTCAAGGGTTTTTAGTTTATTCACAGAGTTGTACACCCATCACCACTATCTAATTTTAGAGTATTTTTATCACCCCCTCCAAAAAGCCCTTACCCCATTCCCCGTCTCTCGCAACCATGAATCTTTCTGTTTCAATGAATTCTCCATTTTGGCATATTTCTTCTAGATGGAATCAAAGAATATGTGGTCTTCTGTGACTAATTTCATTCATTTACTATAATGTCTTCAAGGTTCATCTATGTTACACCATGTACCAGTACTTCATTCATTCTTATTGTCAAATAATATTCCATTGTATAAATAGAGCACTCTTTATCGTTTATCTGTTGATGGACATTTGGTTTGTTTCCACTTTTTGACTATTATTAATCGTGCTGTTATAAACATTCTTGTACAGTTTTCTATGGATAAATGCATCATTTATCTTGGCTATATATCTAGTAGTGGAATTTCTGGGTCATGTTGTAACTCTATGTTTAATATTTAAAGAACTGCTAAATTGTTTTCCAAGGTGGCTGGGAATGGCTACCCTAGTCTCCAAAATTATGAGTGTTCACATTTCTATATATCTTGTGCAACATTTATTTCCTCTTTCCCTTTCATTTTAGCCTGAAAGCCTCTTTTTTGGCATTTCTTACAGGGTAGGTATGTGAGCAAACAAATTCTCTCAGGTTTTGTTTGTCTGGGAATATCTTAATTTTTCCTCTTCTTTTTTGCCATGGGCGAGCTCCGGGAATTCAACCTGAGTCTCTGGCATGGCAGGCGAGAATTCTGCTACTGAGCCACCATTGCACCGCCTAGTTTTTCCTTCAGTTTTTAAAAAATTTTATTGTGGTAACAATATAAAACTCAAAATTTCCCATCTTAACCACTTTTATGTATATAATTCAGCGGGGTTGATTACATCCACCATGTTGTCCTACTTTCCTTTCCTTCGGTTTTGAAGGGAAGTTTTTCTGTTTATAGAATTCTTGAACTTCTTTTGGCTCTTTGAGAAGGTCTCCCCACTGCCCTCTGGCCTCCATGGTTTCTGGTGAAAAGATGGCTGATTTTCTTATTGAGGATTCCTTGTGCTGCTTTCTCATGCTGTCTTCAAGATTACTTCTTTGACTTTTGACAGTTTTACTATGATTTGTCATCTAGGTGTGGATCTCTTTGAATTTATCCTACTTGGAATTCACTGAGCTTCCTGGATGTGTGGACCAATATTTTAAATCACATTTGGGGAGGTTTTTGCCATCATTTCTTTAGAGATCATTCTTTATCTTTGTGCTCCTTTCTCTCCTCTCATTCTCAGACTCCCATTATGCATATGTTGGTATGCTTGATGGTTACTTTTTCAGATTGTCTCATCTCAATTGACCTATCTTTAGTTTGCATATTCTTTTACTGCCATCTCAAAACTCCTGCTGAGCCCTCTGTTTAATTTTTCATTTTAGTTATTGTAATTTTAGGCTTCAGAATTTCATTTTTAGTTTGTATCAACATTTAGTTGAAACAACATTTGTAGTTTCTGTCTCTTTATTGTTAGTCTCTACTGCATAACACATCGTTCTCAAACTTATCTTTAATTCTTCAGACATGATTTTCATTAGTTGTTTGAAAATATTTTAATAGCTGTTTAAAAATCTTTGCCTAGTAAACTCAGTGCCTGGGATTACTCTGGAACATTTTCTATTGACTGCCTTTTTTGTCCTATGTCAGTATCACAACTTTCTGATTCTTTGCAAGTTTATAATATTTTGTTGAAAACTGAACATTTTAAATGTAAAATTGTGGCAGCTCTGAAAATCAGATTTCCATCCTCCCAACAGTTTTTTGTGGTTATTGTTTGCTGTTTGTTATGTTGTTGCTGCTGCTGCTATTTGTTTGTTAAGTGACTTTTCTAGATTAATCCTGTGTGGTCTCTATTCTCTGTTATATGTAGTCACTGAAGTCTTTGCTCAATTTGCTTAATGATGAGCTAATGGTTAGATGAAGAATTCCTTAACAGCTATAAACTAATAAGTGTCCCACTTTTGCAGAGGGAGGTGTGTGTGTTTTGGGGTACAACTTCACTTCCTGCTTGCCCAGAGCCACAAGTTCACCCAGAAGTGAGTAAATGGAGCCTTCTCACATACTTCCTAGGTCTGCAAACAGCCAAGCAAAGCACACAGTCATGGCCTTCTAAAGTCCCAGAAAAATGTTGGAATTTTTCAAAGCCCCCTATGAATATCTCATTTCTCAGTGTTCCCTTTTAAGATTTCTGGTCAGTTTCTTTTTTACCCAACTGGTATTTCTGCCTTAGGCAGATGTGATGTTAAACGCATCACATAATAATCCTGATCATTCTCTCAAATGTTCTGGTGATAAGTATTCTTCACTGAACAAGCTCTGAATTAGTTGAAATAGAGACAAGTCCTGTGAATGGGGTTTTTCCACAGGGTTTACAGGCAGGTCAAATGGTGCCAGTTTTCTGAGGTTGAGGCCTTTGGGTGGTTCCAAATCTGAACTTTGCCTTCCCATGACTGCTAGGCTCGGGTTTTCATATATACTCTGGTGGCAAGATTGCTGGTTTTCAAAGCTACCGCAGAACCGGAAAGAAAGGAATGGGAATGAGGCAAATTAAAATGCCTAAAGCTTACTGTTCTTTTTTGAGATTCAGCTGTTTTTCTTGAATAAATGCTCCCCATTCTGTTGCAAGCTCTAGATTAATTACAGAGTTCTCAAAAAGTTGATTTTGACAAGTTTTTGTTTTTATTTGTTTTATGGAGGATTGATTTTTCGATGTCTTTACCATTTTAGAAATGCTTCTTCATGACCTAATTTTTTAATGGCAGATTTGAAACTTTCCTTTTCTAATGAATAAAACTCTTTAATTTTAGAAAATAAAGAATGAGATGGTGAGGTTTGGAGACATCTGTTGGTTTCCTATAAATGGTCCCCATCATCTTGACATTAAAAAAAAATCTTTCTCATGTTTTTCAATAATAAACTTCTTGTTTATGACAATTTTAGATTTATAGAAAAATTGTGAAGATAGTACAGAGAACTCTCATATACTCCATATCCAGTCTTCCCTCTTATTAACATCTTACAGTATTATGGTACATTTGACATAATTAGTAAACTAATACTGATATCTTGTTATTAAATAAAATCCATACTTTTTCAGATTTTCTTAATTTTTAACTCATGTCTTTTTTTTATCTTTTCCAGGATTGCATCCAGGATACCATATTACATTTAGTCATCAGTGTCCCTAGGATCATCTTGACTATGACAGTTTCTCAGACTTTCCTAGTTTTTGATGACCTTGACAGTTTTTTCTTAAACTTTTTTTATTGTTTAGTATACATATATACAAAGAAATAAAAAAAGCAATAGTTTTCAAAGCTCTCATCAACGAGTGGTTACAGGACAGATCCCAGAGTTTGTCATGGGCTATCATATGATCCTCTTACATTTTTCCTTCTAGCTGCTCCAGAATATAGGGGGCTAGAAGGGTTAAATATTTTTTTATCATCAAAATTGACTTTTTTCCTTTTTTGTGTGAAAAAATAACACATGTAAAAAAAAAGCTATACATTTCAAAGCACAGCACCACAATTAGTTGTAGAACATATTTCAGAGTTTGACATGGGTTGCACTTTCACAATTTTAGGTTTTTACTTCTAGCTGCTCTAAGATACCGGAGACTAAAAGAGATACCGACTTAATGTTTCAGCATTCATATTCATTTCTTAAATACTATCTTCTCCATATAACTCCACCATCACCTTTGATCTTTCCATCCTTCACTTTAGGAGTGTTTGGGCTATGGCCATTCTAAGTTTTTCATATTGGAAGGGTCTGTCACTAATAGGGGGTAGGGAGATGAACTATCTGATGTCCTAGAGAAGCTGGGCTAGGTTTCAGGACTTATCCCGACCAGGGACCCATCTGGAGGTTGTAGGTTTCTGGAAGGTTACTCTAGTGGATGGAACCCTTGTGGAATCTTATATATTGCCTTAGGTGTTCTTGTGATTGGCTGGAATAGTCCCGGTTGGGGTTAGCAGGCTATGGTAGGTAGCAAGGACTAACTGAAGCTTGTGTAAGAGCAACCTCCAGAGTAGCCTCTCAACTCAATTTAAAATCTCTCTGCCACTGACACTTCATTAATTACACTTCTTTCCCCTATTTTGGTCAGGATGGAATTGTTGATCCCACGGTGCCAGGTCTGGACTCACTTGCAGAGTTGGGCTTAAAAGACACTGAGGGCACGTCTGAGCAACAAAAGAGGTCCTCCAGGAGCAACTCTAAGGTATGCCTATAGGTAGTCTAAGCTTCTCCACTGCCTACATAAGCTTCACAAGAGTAAGCTTCCTGATCGAGGGCATGACCTATTGATTTGGGTGTCCCTAAAGTTTGACACAGTATCAGGGGATTCCCTGAGGTAAACTTAATAGTTCCATATTCTTTCACCCCTCCCTCAGGGGACTTTACCAATACTTTTTGATTATCTGCTTAATATACTCTAGGATGTTTCCAGGCATTACAATAATCTATACCACATTAAAGGACCTCTTTCTTATTCTGGGCTCCCTGTGTTTCAGTTGTTCAAATGAGCTATACAGATAGGTTGAATTAGATTATGCACTACAGAAAATTTCACTTCCAGATAAAATAAATCTTTCTTCCATTGGTCTCAAAGAATATGTGTGGTTCTAAAATACAGACACTGTCTTCCTTAACCCTGTGTTCTGAATTCCTTTAACCCCAACTTGTTCAGCTTTGTTCTTATCTCTAAATACCAGGTTATATATATATATAACAGCCTCTCAAAACCCAGAAATAATAATCACCGCTCCGGACTTAATGTGTCTGCTCAAAAAGCATACAATCTAGGCCCGTTTTCTTATAAGCATTTTCTAAAGGTGACCATACCATTGTTGTCCTTTTATTTCTGGCTTTTTTGTCTCACCAGATATCCCACATGTTCATTCACATCATTGCATGCCTCATGACTTTTTTCCGTTTTGTAGCAGCACCACCTTAGTTCTTAAGTATACACCATCATTCACTGATTTACTTCTCCATCAGTACGTCCTTTAACCACCTGCATTCATCGGGCATCATGAAGAAGCCCCAAAGTCCACAATCCATCAACACTCTCAATTTTAGATAATTTCATTTTTCCCAAGAGAAAGAAACCAATAAACACACCCTCACCAAATAGGAAATCTAAACCTCCTCTTAACTCTTGTCCCTCCCCCCATTATTTACCTCTGCTGTTGCTGTGGTAGTGCTGAAGGTTACCTTTTGAACAGAGCTCATAGCATGCAATAGCAGTTTTCCCCCGTACAGTGGACTTGAACATTCTTTATACAAGAATCATTTCTTTGAAGTAATTCTTGCGAGAACTAATTTATATTTCTAGCGTGAATCAGTGGGACATGTAGGTCTATACAACCTCTTTCAATCTTGTTCACTTTCAATATAGTAATATTACTTATAGAATATTACTAGAGAGCCACCTTCACTCCTATCTATTCCCTTACATTGGAGTTCAACCTCCTTAGCTAATGGTCCACCCATCTCTAGCTTCTATGTATCTCTAAGTCCTCTTGGAATATTCCGTATTCCAAGCCTCTGATTATACCTTTATGCTGGTCATAAAAGTGGAATCATATGGTATCTATCCTTTTGTGTCTGGCTAATTTCACTCAGCATTATGTCCTCAAGGCTCATCCATCTTGTCATGTGCTTCAGGATGTCATTTTGTCTTACTGCTGCATAATATTCCATCATATGTATATACCACATTTTGTTGATCCATTCATCCGTTGATGGGCATTTGGTTTATTTCCATGTTTTGGCAATTGTGAATAATGCTGCTATGAACATGGGTGTGCCAATGTCTGTTTGTGTCATTGCCGGGTCAAAGGGCAACCATATAGTGCTATAGCTGGGTCAAAGGGCAACTCGATATTTGATTTCATAAGGAACTGCCAAACAGTCTTCCATAGTGGCTGCAACATTATACATTCCCACCAGCAGTGCATAAGTGTCCCAGTTTCTCAACATCCTCTTCAACATTTATAGTTTCCTGTCTGTTTAAGAGCAGCCATCATTACAGGTGTGAGGTGGTAGTTTATTGTAGTCTTGATCTGAATTTCCTTTATAGCCAATGAAAACGAGCATCTCTTCATGTTCTTTTCAGTCATCTGTATTTGCTCTTCAGAAAAATGCTTATACATATCTTTAGCCCATTTTATAATTGGGTTGTTTGTTCTTTTGTTGTTGAATTGTATGATTTCTTTGTATATACAAGAAATCAAACCTTTGTCCGATATGTGATTTCCAAATATTTTCTCCCATTGGCTTAACTGCCTCTTCACCTTTTTGACAGTCTTTTGTGGTGCAGAAGCATTTGATTTTAAGGAGTTCCCATTTATCTATTTTTTTCTTTTCTTGCTGGTGCTTCAGGTGTAAAGTTTAGGAAGCTACCGCCTATTAATAGGTCTCAAAGATGTTTCCCTACATTTTCTTCTAGAAGCTTTATGGTGTTAGTTCCTATATTTAGGTGTTTGATCCTTTGAGTTCATTTTTGTGTAGGGTGTAAGATAGGGGTCCTCTTTCATTCTCTTGGCTATTGATATCCAGTTCTTCCATGCCCAATTATTGAAAAGACTATTTTATCCCAGTTCAGAGGATTTAGGGGCCTTGTCAAAAATCAGTTGACCATAGATTTGGTGGTCTATTTCGGTACTCTCAATTCGATTCCATTGGTGAATGTTTCTATCTTTGTGCCAGTACCATGCTGTTTTGGCCACTGTGGCTTTATAATAGGTTTGAAAGTCAGGAAGTGTTAATCCTCCCACTTCATTCTTCTTTTTTAGGATGCTTTTAGCTATTCAGGGTCTCTTTCCCTTCCAGATAAATTTCTTAGTCAGCTTTGCCAAATCTTCAAAGTACGTTGTTGGAATTTTTATTTGTACTGTGTTGAATTTGTAGATCAATTTGGAGAGAACTGACATCTTAAGTATATTTAGCTTTCCTATCCATGAGTAGGGAATGTCTTTCACCTATTTAGATTTCCTATGATTTCTTTCTGCAATGTTATGTAGTTTTCTGTATACAAGTCCTTTACATCCCTAGTTAAGTTCATTCCTAAGTATTTGATTCTTTTAGTTGCCATTTTGAATGTAATTTTTCCTTAACTGACTCCTCAGTTGGGTCATTGCTTGTGTATAGAACTGTTACAGATTTTTGCATATTAATTTTATATCCTGCCACCTTGCTGAATTTGTTTATTAGCTCAATTAACTTTGCTGTAGATTTCTTAGAATCTTCCAAGTATAGTATCATATCATCTGCAAATAATGAGAGTTTTACTTCTTCCTTTCCAATTTGGATGCTTTTATTTCTTTGTCTTGCCTGATTGTTCTAGTTAGAACTTCTGTACAATGTTGAATAATAGTGGTGACAGTGGGTATCCTCGTCTTGTACCTGATCTTGTGGAAAAGATTTCAGTCTCTCTCCATGGAGTACAATGCTGGCTATTGGTTTTTCATATATTACCTTTATTATATTGATGTAGTTACCTTTGATTCCTATCTTTTGGAGTGCTTTTATCAGAAAAGGATACTGAATTTTGTAGAATGTTATTTCAGAATTGTGGCTAAATGATCATGTGGTTTTTCCCTTTCAACTTGTTAATGTGCTATATTAATTAATAGATTTTCTTGCATTGAACCATCCTTGCATTCCTGGTATGAACCCCACTTGGTCATGTTGTATAATTCTTTTAATGTGCTATTGGATTTGATTTGCTAATATTTTATTGAGAATTTTTGCATCTATGTTCATTAAGGAGATTGGCCTATAGTTTTCCTTTCTTATAGCATATTTACCTAGTTTTGGTATTAAAATGATATTTGCTTCATAAATAAGTTAGGTAGAGTTCCTTTTTCCTCAATTTTTTGGAAAAGTTTGAGCAGGACTGGTGTTCTTTATGGAATGTTTGATAAAATTCTCCTGTAAAGCCATCTGGCCCTGAGCTTTACTTTATAGGAAGATTTTTGATGACTGATTGAATCTCTTTACTTGTGATCTGTTTGTTGAGATCCTCTACTTTTTCCTGAGTCCGTGTAGCTTGTTTGTGTGTGTCCACGAATTTGTCCATTTCATCTATGTTGTCCATTTCCTCTATGTTTGTTGGTGTATAGTTGTTCATAGTATCCTCTTATGATTTTTTTATTCAAGGTCTGTGGTAATGCACCCTTTCCCATTTTTTATTTCATTTGCATCCTCTCTCTTTTTTTCCTTTGTCAATCTTGCTAGTGGCCCATCAATTTTACTGATTTCCTCAAAGAATCAACTTTTGGTTTAATTGATTTTTTCTATTGTTTTTTGTTCTCCCATTTATTTATCTCTGATTTAATCTTTGTTATTTCTCTTCTCCTTTTTGCTTAGGGTTAGTTTGCTGTTCCTTCTCAAGTTCCTATAGGTTTGCTGTTAAGTCCTTGATTTTTGTTCTTTCTTCTTTTTTAATATTGGCATTTAGGGCAATAAATATCCCTCTCAGCACAGCCTTTGCCACATCCCATATGTTCTGATGAGTTTTATTCTCATTTTCATTAATCTCCAGATAGCTACTGATTTCTCTACCAATTTTTCCTTTGACCTACTGGTTATTTAAGAGTGCATTATTTAATCTCCTTATTTGTGAATGTTCTCATTCTTTGCTGGTTATTGAGATCTAGCTTCATCTCATTGTGATCAGAAAAAGTGCTTTGAATAATTTCATGTTTTTAAATTTATAAGGACCTGTTTTGTGCCCCAGCATGTGATCTATCCTGGAGAATGTTCCAGGAGCACTAGAGAAGAATGTATATCCTTGTGCTTTGGGGTGCAATGACCTATATATGTCTGTTAGGTTTAATTCATTTATCAAGTTATTTAACTTCTCTATTTCCTTGTTGATCTTCTGTCTGGTTGTTCTATAGAGTAGAGTGGTGTATTGAAGTCTCCTACTATTATTCTTGAAACATATTATTCCCTTCAGTTTTATCAATGTCTATCTCATGTACTTTAGAGTGCCTTGATTGGGAGCATTAACATTTATGATTGTTATATCTTCTTGGTGAATTGACCCTTTAATTAGTATATAATGTCCTTCTTTGTCTCTAATGATGTCATTACATTTAAAGTCTATTTTGTCCAATATTAGTATAGCTACTCCTGCTTTCTTTTGTTTACAACTTGCATGGAAAATCTTTTTCCATCCTTTCACTTTCAATCTATTTGTAACCTTGTGTCTAAGATGAGTGTCTTGTAAGCAGCATATAAATGGATTATGTTTCTTTAAGATTATTCCATTAACATTCAAAGTTATTATTGAAAATGTGTTTCTTGATTCCACCATCTTATCTTTTTTATTTTATTTGTCAGATCTATATATTTTTCCCTCTTTCTCTTTGTATTCTTTGAATTACCCTTAGTGGTACTCTTTAATTCTTTGCTCTCCTCCAGACCTCCCTTTCCTGTCTTTTTTTTTCCAGCTGGCAGATCTCCTTTAATATTTCTTGTAGCGCTAGTCTCTTTTTGACAAATTCTTTCAGGACTTCTTTGTCTGTGAAAACTTTAATCTCTCCCTCAGTTTTGAAAGACAATTTGGCTGGGTACAGAATTCTTGGCTAGAAGACATTCTCTTTCAGGATCTTGAATATATTATAACACTGCCTTCTTGCCTCCAGAGTTCTAGTTGAGAAGTCTGAACTCAGTCTTATTTGATTTCCCTTGTATATAGTAGATTGTTTTTCTCTTGCCCCTTTTAGGGTTTACTAATTCTCTTCAACATTTTGACAGACTGATTAGTATGTGCCTTGGGGAAGGCCTACTTGAATTTATTCTGTTTGGAGTTCATTGGACTTCTTTGCCTTGTAATTTGTGTCTTTTATTAGGGTTGGGAAGTTTTCCCCCATTATATCCTCAACTACTCTTCCTAGCCCTTTACTCCTCTCTTTTCCTCCTGGGACACCAGTGATTCTTATATTTGCATGCTTTGTTTTGTCTATCATTTCCCTGAGTTGCCCTTCAATTTTTTTCATCTTTTCTGCTATTTGCTGTTTTGAGTCTTCGAAGTCAATTATCCTGTCCTCTATATCACTTGTTCTTTCTTCTGTCATTTCAAATCTGGTGCTGTGTGCCTCTAGCATGTTTTTTATTTGGTCAACAGAGTCTTCGATCTCTGTGATATCCACTATTTTTCTATTTACTCTTCCAAATTCCTCTTTATACTCTTCTGCTGTCTTCTTGATCTCCTTTATGTCATTTGTTATCCCATTTATTTTATTAAGCAGAGTTATGTGAACCTCTTTGATTAGTTGTTCCCACATCTGTGTCTCCTCTGGTGTTTAGTTATTAGGCAGGGCTCTGTCTGCATTGTGATATGTTTAGTGATCTTCTGCTGTGTGGCACATAAATATCTTGATTGATTTACTTTGGGAGTTGATTTCGTTCAGTAGTCTAAGGCCTTGTGTCTGCAGGATGGTTGTACGGCAGGGAGCAGGGCATGGGGTGGAGCACTCTGTGTGGTGATTTGTTTCAGGGCAGGTATAGGCACAGGTTGGGGATATTTTGCTTGTGAACATGGGCGCCCAGTGGCCAGAGAGAATGTAGATGTGTGGGTGCACTGGTCTAGGAGGGCGTAACCCTGGTGTGCACTGGTCTAAGCATGGGGCCATTTGTGCACATGTGTAGAGCTGTGACAGCATGTCAGCATTATGCTTTTGTGGATTGGGGGCAGATGTGACCCAGCTGTGCAGGTTAGCACTTTCTCAAAGCTGGAAAGTGGGGCTGAGGGCTGTGCACATGCACTGTTCTAGGACTGCTGTAAACTGCAGTTCCCAGAGCTGAATGATGTGATTGGGGGTCTGTGTACATGCGTGGGCCTGAAAGTGCTGTCAATGGAAGTGCAGAGTTCAGGTAGGACAGAGTGATGCTGTGTGATGCTATGGTCAGGGGTCAGGGGTAGCCTAGGTATGGAGGTTAGTGCCTGAAGACTTTGTGCTACCCTGCAGGGGTAGCCTAGGTATGGAGGTTAGTGCCTGCAGCCTTTATGCACTGGTAACAGCCTGCAGGGAACAAGGAGGGTGAGGTAGTGCTCAGGAGGGGTGTAGGAGAGGTGGGCTGGGCTGTCCTTGGGGTGGGGGCGCCTGGAGTGCAGGGAATGGGAGCAGATGATTGGGTTCAGATGCGTGGTTGTAGTGTGAGTTGCCAGTCACTGGGCTGCACTGGCGAGGGTAACACACTCAAGGAATGTGTCCTGGCTTACTTCCTACTCCTGGGCTCCCATCCCTGCACTCCCGTGGGCTCCACAGCTCCACACCAGTCTCCAGCTTTCTGCCTCTCCATTCCTTGGCCTCTGCAACCAGTTCCTTCTCCCAGGTCAGTTGCACTCCCAATAGCCACTTCAGTCCTATTTGGACATTTTTAATTTGTTTATTGAAGTAAAATTTACATACAATAAAATTTGCTTTTTTAGTGTACAGTTACATTAATTTTGAAAGACTTATATAGCTTCATAAGCACCACCATAGTCAAGAGAGAGAATTTCCATAAGTCCAGAAGAGTTCCCTTATGCCCCTTTGAAGTGAATTTCCTCATTGCAATCCCAGCCCCTGGCAATGACCAATTTGATTTCATTTTTTATCATATTGCTCCTGCCAGATGTCATATAAAGAAAATTATACAATTTACATCTTTTAGTATGGTTCACTAAACATAATACTTTTAAGATTCATCCGTGCTGGTGTATCAGCCCTTTATCACCTTTTTCTTTTTGCTGAGTAGTTCTCCATTGTATGAAACAGTAGAATTTTATTAATACACCAGTTGATAGGCATTTAGGATGTTTCCAGCTCTGAGCAATTATAAATAAAACCTCTGAAAACATTTGTGTACAGAAATGTACATCATTTCTTTTAGAAATTGATGACTCTTCCAACAGTTAAACTGAAAAACCTGGGATTTTTTCTTGGGCCCCTCCTCTTCACAGGCCCTGAACCCTGATTTTTGTCTTACTAGGACTAGGTGAATTATAAATCTATTCTTAGCTTTTAAACAGCTGCTCCTGGTGCCCAGCACATATTCCCTTGGTACATGCTGAAGGTCTCCTGCAAATGCTTCCCTTATCCATGATAGGCTGCCTGCCTCATTCTGCCAACAGTCATGGGAATGTGCCTACACCACACACACAGATTTTCAAAGTGCTAGAGAATTAACATGCCAAGAGTGAACTTCAACCCATGAGATAAGGGAATTGTGGATAAGTATTCCAACTTCCTTGCAGCTCAGTGGTAAAATTTTGAAGTGTTTTCACACAGTCTCAGAGTGAACCTGGTGGATCGAGCTCTATTCACCCACAGAAGTAAACTACCTATCAATGCACACTTGCTTTTCCTTCCTTCCATACCTCACTTTTTCATTCCCTCTCACTGTATTTTCTAGGATCAACTCTAAAATGAATTACTCACAGAAAATCCTTCCCTCAGGCTCTTTTTTCAGAAAAACCCAGATCCAGACAAATTTTATCCTCTTACCAGCTGATTTTCCACTTAGTTTCTTTCATGCTCATGCACTGTTTAGATATCAGCCAGCATGTGGGTAAGAATTGGGGTGTGGGCCAGCCTACAAAATGTTGGACTCACTTTTCTGAAATTCCTCTTTTGCTAGGATCTTGGCACCTCAATTTCTTGCCCTCTTCTCAGATATATGTTCCAGTTTTACATGTCCATCTCAAAGAGACCACCACAAACTCTAGACTGTTTTCTGTTAAGCCATTATGTTGCACATTTTGAAGCAGCAGGTATCTGACAGGAAAGTGGTGGCAAATATGAAACTTACCTTGGTAATTTGGAGCTGAATGTGTCCCAGGAAAATATGTTCTTAAAATTAATCTATTCCTGTGGGTATTGTAAGTAGTGCCTTTTGATGAGACTGCATAATTAAGGTGTGAGCCACCGCATTCTGAATGGGTATTAATCCAATTACTGGAGTCCTTTATAAATGGAAGAAAGACAAAGAGAGAAAGCCATGAAAGCAAAGAAGCCAAACACAAAGAAACACAGAAGAGAGGGGAGAGCCCAGCAGACACCACCATGCTCCACACGAGAGAGGAACCAGTGACAGCCGACAGCTGGTCTTCAGGAACAAAGCATTGTCTTGATGATGCCTTGATTTAGACGTTGTCTCAGCCTCAACTGTGAGTGAACAAATTCCCATTTTCTTTTAACCTGGTCCATTTCCTGGTATTTGCTTTTAGCAGCCTAGGAAACTAAAACAGATTTTGGTACCAGGAGTGGTGTGCTGCTACTGTAAATATCAAAAATATGGAAATGCCTTTGGGGTTAAGTGATGGGTAGGGGCTGGAGGAATGATGAGGAGCATGACAGAAAAGGCCTACTGTGCTTTGAAAAGGCTGTTTGTAGAAATACTGATGCTAAAGATACTTCTGATGAGGCATTAGAAGAAAATGATAAACGTTTTATTGGAAATGAGAGGAAAGGCAATCCTTGTTTTAAAGTGGCAGAGAAGTTGGCAAAATTGAGTTCTGATGTCAGATGGAAGGCAGAATTTGAGAATGATGAGCTTAGATATTTAGCTGAGGAGATTTCCAAGCTAAGTGCATAAAGTACAGTCTTATTTCTCCTTGCAGGTTATAGAAAAATGTGAGAGGAAAGGAAAAGGCTGAGATCTGAACTCTTGGGTACAAAAGCAACCAGAAAGAGATGGTTTGGAAAATTCTAAGCTTCCAGAAAATGAGTCTCCAGGGAAGAGTGTTCCATTTGAGGGTTTAACTGAACATGGACCCAGTTACCCATTTCACTGCAAGTCAGGTTTGGAAATACAATTATCCAGGAAGAATCTATGGAAAGCTCTTTTGCATGATGGTTTGGATCCCTGTGTACTACAAACAAAGCCTACAAATATTTTATGAGATTTGTATGAACAGAATCACTGCCAGCCTGGACTAAAAGGGACAGAAAAGGGACAAACTGAAGAAAATATATCACTTCAAGGGCAGAACCATGGAAGCTTAAGTCTGGACTGAAGACATCTTCTTGGGCCAAGAGAGCATGTCCACCCATGTGTATGGGAAGGGTGAGTCTGCCCTGATGCATGGAGAAAGCAGGTCTTCCATCCTACTGTTCAGGAAGAGCATTACCACCCCAGTGTTCTCAGGGGTTGGAGCCTGTGCTATGGGAATTATAGAGAGCTTGGTTCCACCCTAGTGTTCCCAGAGGGTGGACCTATTCTTGGGCATTGCAGAGAGTCTGTTCATCACTCCAATACTTGGAAAAGATTGAGCCTTCACCCCTGTATTTGGGGAGAGCATGACTACTGTGCAAGCACTTGAAAGGGATGAGGCTGCCACTTTATCAGGTCTGGGGTATAAAATATTATTCCATAGATGTCTCTCAGACTTTGAAATCTAATGGAGCATTTCCTACAGGGTTTCAGCATTGCTTGGGGCATGTTTTCCTTCTAATATTCTATGGGAATGGGAATGTTTATGCTATTTCTGTCCCTCCATGTATATTGAAAGTAGATAACTTGTTCTCTAAGTTTCACATGTCCACAGATGGAGGAGAATTGTGCCCCAGGACAGATCATACCTATAACAAATTTTGATGAGAATTTGACTAAGCATTATTTTTTAAATGATTTAAGACTTTGGGATATTATGATGTGATGAATATATTTTACATATGGAAAGAACGTGTCTTTCTGAGTATGGAGTGAGGGGTATAGTGCTTTGAAGTTCCATGTACCTTAGAAAACATGTTCTTAAAGGTAATCCATTCCTGTGGATGTGAACCCATCGTCAGTACATCCTTTTGATGAGGCTACTTCAATTAAGGTGTGACCTAGCTCACTGAGGGTGTGTCTTAATCCTACTGAGTCTTTATAAACAAAAGGAAGACAAAGAGACAAAGCCATGGAAACAAGAACTGAATGCAATGAAACCTGAATGATAAGGGAGAGATGACCAGATATGTCCTGCCTTGATTTGGACATTTTCCTGGCCTCAATCATAAGAGAGTAAATTCCTAACCCATTTCCTTGTATTTTTCTTTTTTTGAGCAGATTAGGAAACTAAAAAGTTATCTGAATACATTTTTTCTCATAAGGCATTATACCCTCAATTGCTTTTGCTGTTTGTTCTCCGGTGTATTTTCCAGTGCCTTCAAAGAGTAATTATTTTTGTTCTACATCTAGATGTGTTGTTTTTGGTGGAAGAGTTAGTCCTATACCATCTTCCTTTTATAGCCCTGGTATTCTTATTGATCCTTAAAACTATTTATTCATATAACTGAGTGGTGAAGTAGTAAAGCTCAAATTAGATTCTTTTCCTTTGATTTTGATATACTTCACAATATGCTAATGCAAAACAATGATGATGTAATTAAAGGACACTAAAAAATAAAGCTGCTCTATGTCAATGGAATAAAATTTATTAGCATACTTTCTCTGTCATCTAAAATGTAACAAAACTTGATAGCATCATTTTTTACAGTGTATGCCCTCAGTTTTGTTTTTTGGTTCTCTATTTTTTGAAAATAGAATGAAAAATCATATATTGGGGTTTAAACCTAATAGGAAAATGCAAATATGCCTAGGAAATTTATCAAATGCATTCTTGAAGTAAATTATATAACAAGAAACATCCCTCTTCATGACCTATTAATTGTACATTCTTAGGTATTTTAATGATCTCTTTTACTCTCTGTGCTAGTTTGAAACTGTTAGGTACCCTAGAAAAGCCATGCTATTTTAATTCAATCTTGTGGGGACAGATTTACTGTTGGGTGGGGCCTTTTGACTAGGTTGTTTCCAAGGATATTTGACCCTGCTCACTCTACTGGGTCTTAACCCACTTAGTGGGGTCCTTTAAGAGGGAGATATTTTGGAGAAAGCACAGACATGAGGAGAGAGAAATGCTCTAGCAGATGCTAAACTAAGAGATTAAATTCAAAAGCTTGCTCTAAAGAAGCTGAGCGGGGACCCTGGAATCAGAAGCTGAAAGCAATGAACTGGGAGCAAAGACCAGCAGATGCCAGCCACATGCCTTTTCCAGCTGACAAAGTTGTTCTAGATGCCAGTGGCATTTCTTCAGAGTCCAGGTATCATCTGTTGATGTCTTAATTCAGGCATTTTCATAGCTCTAGAACTGTAAAATTGTTACCTAATAAATCCCCTTTTGAAAAGTCAATCCATTTCTGATATATTGCATTCCAGCTGATTTAGCAAACCAAAACAACCTCACTCCATAAATTTTCACCATACAAAGTATTGTGTTGATAATTTTACATCTCATATTAGTAAACATAAAAATTGCTCTCCAGGGCGAGCCATGGTGGCTCAGGAGGCAGAGTTCGCACCTGCCATGCTGGAGACTCGGGTTCGATTCTTGGTGCCTGCCCATGCAAAAAAAAAAAAAAATTGCTCTCCAGTGCCCACATATTCTGCTATAACTCTCGAATGTATTATATGGAATGGTTTGTTAGATGGTGTATCTGTCAAAGTGGATTAATTTTTCTTTCTCAAATGATCTATTTGTCAAGAGCTGATTAGAAGAGAGTATTAATTAATAATATAAGCATGATCATCTTAATTAATACATATAATATACTCTTTAGAGACATGACAAAAGATTGTGATTTTTGCACCAGAATATTCAGTGAGCTTTTAATAGCAGAATTCATTGGTTCAACTAAGTTGACTTTCACTACATTAGTACTGGTTCTGGGGAAATGTATACAGTTTTTTCCTTTCCCAAAGCAAATTCTAGGTATCAAGGGCTCAGAATGATCTGTGTCATGGTTTTTCATATTATTATTTCACAGTAAAGCAAGTTGAAAGATCATCTTTCTCCAATATTTTTTTCAGATATTTAAAAAGATCTTTTTTTAAAAAAAAGTCAATGGCTCAGAAAAAAGTTTCATAAAAATGCAGCCAGAACCATAGCATATGGGTTGTTGCCTTTATATCCATTTCCAACTAAAAGGAATCAGTTCCTTGAAGGAAAGAGTGACTTCAGGTCTGGGGTAGGAACTATACAAGTTGATCCTGGAATCTGTTGTCATTCTAGACAACAAATAAACTATCAAATAGGCTATTAAACATTACTAAAGTCATGTCAAAAGGAGTCAGGGGTCCAATTAAATAGGCTTCCACTGATGAAAAATGTGAAAATCTGAGCATCAATAAAGATTATTATCCATAATTTCACAACACTGAGATATATATATATATTTCTCATTAGACAATGATAGGGAACTGTGCCAGAAAAGCCATGTCCTTTTTCTTGATCCAATCTTGTGGGGGCACCCATATTTCTTAATCCTGATTCAATATTGTGTATGAGACCTTTTGATTGGATGTTTCCATGGAGATGTGACACACCCAATTGTGGGAATGACTCTGCCCATAAAGTGGGCCTTGATTAGTTCACTGGATCCTTTAAAAGAGGAAACACCTTGGAGAAAATTAAGAAGTGACAGAAGCAACAGAGCCAGCAGGAGATGCAGATGCTTGGAGATAGTTGCTTCAGAGCTGACAGAGATGCAGATATTTGGAAATGCTTGGAAAGCTGACAGAGAAGACATCAAGACATGGACTTTTGGAAATGAAGAGCCCAGCAAATGTTTCCATGTGCCTTCCCATGAGATGCTAAGCAAGCCAGAACCCAAAGTTATAGAAGAGCTAAAGTGAAGGCCCACACATGCTTAGAGAGGAAACCATGGGCATCAGAAGCTGGAAGTAACAGAACTAGGAGCAAGGACAGGAGATGCCAGCTACATGCCTTCCCATGTGACAGACATCAGCCTTTCTTGAGTCAAGATATCTTTCTCTTGGGGCCTTAGTTTGGACATTTGTATGACCTTAGAACTGTAAACTTATAACTTAATACATTCCCTATGTAAAAGCCATTCCATTTCTGGTATATTGCATTTCTGGAAGAATAAGCAAATTAATGCAGGAACCAATGCAATAATTTGAAAATAGGAAAATGAAGGGAAACAGCCAAACATTTATTCCTGCCGTTCTAAATGAATTTCACTTCATGATAACCAAATAGTAGAAGGAAGGTTTCTCTTTATAGAAATGTTTCAGTTTGCCCAAAGAAAGAATAGTAGAATTAGAAAATCACAATCTTGTAACTCTTAATAAGGTATTGGATGTGGCAATGTTCAACAAAGGTTACAAAAGAAGCAGTGTTCTGATGAAACATGCAATACCATCTATGAAATTATATTGCCATAATAAATCAAATCTGAATCAACAGAGGTCTCTATATCTAACTAATAATTTACAGAAAATACAGATAAAGAACAATTTGTATAAGAGACTGTATTGGGTACTATCAACATGGTCCAGCCTTGAGAAACTCTGTGATGACAATTCTGGATTCTTCGATTTAATTCAATGATTAAACAAAAAGATAGTGAAGTACAGATTAAAAGATAGTGACCAATGGTAATCTATGGACCTTATTTGCAACAATTGGAAATTTTACCACATATTGTATATTTGATGAGAATAAGAGGAATAACTGTAGGTATCATATTGGTATGTTATCTATTAATAAGTGATCCTATCTTTTAAAGACAAATACAAAAATATTTACATAAGAAATGAACAGACACACACATACACACACACACACATAGTTCATTCCAGGACAGAATTGGAGTTTACAATCTGGGAAAGTTGCTATAAAAATAAATGAATTATATTTTTTATTAGTCATGTAATTTTTGAAGTTTTCACCACAACTTGATTGACTAACATTTTTAAAATTTAGCATGGATTTAGCATCAGGTTTTGGCAAAAAAAGTTGGACAGAGTCATTGTTTTTCAAGCATCAGAAATGAAATTTCTTAATAAATTAATGTCTATGTTTACCTTATAATAGAATAATAAAGACTGTCAGTCTCATGGTAAATTAAGTATGTTCTAGAAATTGCTTTATATTTTAACACATTTGGCATTCCCCTTACTATTTTTATTTCATTCCATTATGAAAAAATATTATTGTTTTATCCTTTTGCCTTTAAGTATTGTTATTTTTAAAGACTTCATGTGTTTTCTTTGATTTAGGCTTTGGATAAGTCAGATATTACAGATATGTGCCATTTAATCCTTTCAAGGTAATTATAAATAACTTTCATGATCACTCCCACTCCAGGTATGACAAGTTCAGGGACAGCAAGCTAAATGACAGATTTCCAACCCTGAGAAACTTGCCCAGGGTACAGGGAAAGTGGAGTCTCTGTCTTTTCCTACCCCATGGTTTCCTCCAAATATCAGTTTCAACTACATCATGAAACACGTGTATTGCCATAATGTCCTGAACTGACCAGAGAACCCATGAGAATCAGGAATTCTACATGACCCAGAAACATATGTGTGTTTTGTTATGTTCATGTGTCATTTTGCCTAGGCAATGGTGTCTAGTTGTTCAGTCAAGAAAGCACTGGCCTCATTGTTACTGTGGAGATTTTTTGTGGATTCAAATCATCGGTATGTTGATTGCATCTATGTCTGATTACATCTGCAATCACCTGAGGAGCTTGCCTTCCACTCTGAGAGACATTTCATCCAGTCAATTGAAGGCCTTAAAAGTAGAAGTGATGATTTCAGAAGTCAAGAGGGAGAATTTCCATCTCTACTTCAGCTACCTAACTTCTCCTAGGGAATTCATCATAAACTTTCACTGGAGTTCCCAGCTTGTGGTCTGCTCTATGGAATTTAGATTTGGCCATCCCCACAATCTCATATGCCAATTCCTATTAAAAAATCTCATTTTATACATACATACATACACACACACACACACACACACACACTCACGTATATATGTTTGGATTTACTTTTTTGTTGTTCTTTTGTTTTGACTGCAACACATTGCTTTCAAATGCCTTCCTTAACGTGTGTCACTACCATGTGAGTGGACGAATAGCGCTGTCTATTTCAATGCTCAAATTTAGACTCATACATCCATTCACTGTAAAGAGATTCCATTAAATATGGGGAGTAGTAGAACATCTAATTTTGGTTTATTTCTTTCTAATTGTGAGTACATCATATATTCAAAGAGCCAGATGTTTGATTTTCATGTTATATAGAAAACAGCTGGTAGTGTAATATTGACCCATCTAATTTTTCACTGTACTTGCCAATTATTTTCATGTTAACCTTTTCCCCTAAGATGAAGTTAACATTTCTAAAAGACTATTTGAATACTCTCATATATTATAGTATCAATTTCTGCCCACATCATTTACTCCCCAATACTAGGAATTCCTTATTTATACTCTTTCCTTTCAAAAGTGTTTATCTTGGGAAATTTTGACTTCCATACAGACATTTTAATTATTTAGCCAGAAGCATGTACTATAGTGAAAATCAAATAAAATTTAATGTCAACAGGAGTTCCAAAGAAGATACTTCTTCTTCATTATATCAACAGAATAATAGATACAAAGAAAAAATATCAAATTTAACCATTTGAAATTGCCAATATCTAATCAATTTGAACAAAAATGGTATTATCATAAACTTCAACCCTTATAAATAAAAGCCTGGAAGCTGTCCAACATTGGTGAGGTATAGAGGCTTAAGATTATTACAAGAAAGATATTTCTTTTCTTCTACGTCTTTATTCTTGCCCCATGTTTTATAAGGTTTATTGGTGTAAGCAACCTAACTTACATTGAATAATATGGGACTCACTGTAAGAGTATGTGCAAGAGGGATCTAGGGAATCCCTGAGAATATTCCACTAGAATTATAAGTTTCAGGAAGACAGTATTCATCAACTTATCCTCTGTATCTATTACAGTGCCTAGAGCAGGTAATAAATAAACAAATGTTGTAAGATTAAATTTTATGAACAGACACATAGAAAGTCCTCATAAAGAATTAAATATATTTTGAGAATAGAGGGAGCCCATGAAGCACAGGGATCCTCAGTAGCAAGATACCATGAATCTTAAATCTATGGTTCTGACACTAGAGTAATAATCCTGAACACAACTATACTTCTACGTGTCTGCTTCTCTCCATGTAAATAACAGCATTCAGTTTCCTCTGTATACCATTCCCCTCTTTTCTCTTCCTGCTTCTTCCAAAATTTAGATTGCCATGTCTCTCTCTTGGTTTCAACCCCAGTGTCATCTCAAGATACCAAATATAACATCTGCCACCTCTTAATCGCACCATTTTAACTTTACTTACATTACTAACTGTTTCATTCTTTGATAATTGGGACCAAGCATAGTACCCACCTAGATATATGGTGTTTATAGACATGGAGGGGACTTAAAAATAGCCACACACATGCAAAAAAGTTATCTGGACAGTTTTTATCATCCTTTCTCTAGAGATAGAAAGAAGTCCAAAGTGGTAAGTCCAGAGATGAGGAGAGAAAACGGTGGTTAGTGGAAGAGTCCTTGTGGTAAGATTAACTGAGAAACTTTAGGATGGTCACGTACCATATTCAGTTTTCTGTTGCTGACTATGAGGTGCTATGATATTGTTTTCTTTCTCATTATCACCTGTTCCTTTGCTACCACGGACAAGCCCAAACCAGCTCCAGGGGGGGTGTCCTCTGTTCCTGTAACCTTTTCTTCTGAGCTTTTCTTTGTTGCAAGCAGCCAAGTTTACCTTCAAATCATATAACCTAAGCATGCACAGAAACATAGACTATTGTCCTTTAGATAAGCTCTGAGACACCAGGAAGAAAAATCACCTCCCTCAGAACCAAGATTATGAGGACAAGAACTTAAAGCAAATCAAATGAAGGTGGTCCTTCGATAGGGAAAATCTAGATTAAAATCCATTCTATCACATATGGACAACTTTAGAGTTAACCAATTGGACAAAGCCAAGTCAGACATCTTCACTTCTGTCCTCACCTCTTCTTTATCCTCAGACTGGGGAGACAGATTTGAGTCATCCTTTCTGTCTCCTTGCTAGTCAACCTCACCGTAAAACTTTGTTCTCACATTCCTGATGTCATAGTGCTACAATGCCTGTGTGCATCAGACAGTGAACCTTTGCTCAGGAACACTGTTTCCTCAAGAAACTCTATAATAAAAAATTAAACAATAGTCTTGTTTAAGTGGTTCTTTTGAAAGACTAAATGAAGTGGACTAGTATCCTTTGGGTTCTAACTCAGCTCTTGAAGGGCTCAGGTTGGGGCAGCTCCAAGACCAAAGAATACACCAGGCACAGAGTTAGACATGGATTTTAATGGGTCTTACCAACAGGAGAGGGTCTTTCCCAGTGGTGGCCATCTGGAAAAATGGAAATAGTGCTCTGCAAACATGGGAGGTGCAAGGCACAGCTTATAAGGATTTAGAATGAGAATGTTCCATAGGGCATGAGAACAGGGTTTCAGTAGGGTCTCATGACACAGGGGTTTAGAGATTTTTATCAACATATCAGAGGAGAGGAGTTTTAAAGCTTTACAAGATAAGTGGTTTATGATACCACTTGTACATTCTGTTCCTCCCTGAGGAGTTCTGTTGACCTTCAATTTCTGTCAGGGTCACATAGGTGATTACATTCAGTATCTTACTCTCAATATGGACAGGAGGCTCTGGTTCTCCACAGCATGTCAGGGGAGACCTTACTGTAGAGGGAAGACAACAGCTACAGGAAACAGAGCAAAAAAAGGTGAGAAGAAAAGCAAAAGTGGGAAGCAATCCTGAACATATACTAATTTAGGAACAGATTTGAGGGGAAAAAAAAAAAAACATTTTCTTCCCAAAGATGAAATGAACCTATGTTACTAGACAAAGATCATGGATTCTTTTGTCCATTGCAATCAATAACCAATTTCTGATACAATGGGGTTTCAAAGAGAGAAAGAATTTACTACTAGGTGCATAGAAGGAGAGCAGATGGCCTATCAGCCCAAAATCTGTCTCCCCAAACTATAGTAATTCTATAGTTTTATTTGAGAAAAGATGGGCAGGGTTTAGGATAATGAGCGCAGTGGCCCCAGATGATGTCATTAGAGGGGAACTAGCTATTGAACATGCGCAGATTGATGACATGCTTAGTCATAGAACATATGTAAGAACATGGCAGGATGCAGTATAGGGGACTTGTAGGTAAATATCTAAGCTATGGTGCATGTCAGACAGGCAGTTTGGTTAGATCCAGTCTCTGTCATCCAGATAACTCTGACCTTGGGGTAGATTAGTTCTGGGCTAATCCAAGGCCCTTCCATTGCCTTTAGTGATTTCAAGACTGTAAAGTTGAAAAACTGGATAACTGGGTACAAATGAAGGCTAGTCACAAGGTTTATACAATCACAGAAGCAGAAGATAAGGCTGTACAATCATTATCAAAGATCAAGGCAACTGAATTACAATTTAGAGATTTCAGGAATTTCCCTTTGTCTGTTCCAATATACCCAAAAGCAAAAGGAATATCTATATAATGACTCAGTAATCAAAATCATCCCTTAGATCTTGATTTCTTGGTTACAATACCTCCCTCTCATTTAATAATTATCTCTCAATCTTGAGGGATATCTGGGCTACAACTCTGTAGCTGCTTCAAGGCTGAAAAGGGGTGTTGTTCTTAAGGGGAAAGGGGATGAAATCAATTGTTCCTGGGAAGTTCAGTATTTCTACATTTCAGAGCTTCTCTGGCATTGGAACAATCTGGAGGTTTCAAGTCTCTGAAAAACAATTTAATAAGTAAAACTTTATACAGCCTGGGATATCTTTCATGGTTTCCAGGAACATTGTTGGTTGGGGGTTGCCATATTGTGGCAGTTTGCAATATTTGGCTGAAACTTGCATAAGAGTAACCTCTGGAATGACCTCTCAACTTGATTTGAAATCTCTTAGTCATTGAAACTCTATTTTTCCCCCTTTTGCTCAACTAATCCATGATGTCAGGGCCAGGCTTATCCTTGGCACTTATGTCCCATGATGCCAAGGCCAGTTATATCTTGCAATGTCAGGGCCAATTATGTTTCATGCTGCCAGAGCCAGGCTTACACCCCTGGAAATTATGTTCCATGTAGGGGGAAGCTCAGAATTTGGCTTAGAGAGAAACCACATTTAAGCAACAGCAGAGATTTTCTGAAGATGACACTTAGGCACTAATCATAAGTAGTTTCAGTTTACTATTATAGAAATAAGTTTCATAAGGGCAAGCCTCAAAATTGAGGCCTTGGCTTATTAAATTGGGAGCCCATCTTGCTTAAGAAAAATGTCAGGAATTCCCCAGGTGGGGAAGTTTAATAGCTCTATTTTCCCCTGTCCTGCAAGGGACTTTGCAAACACTTTTTCATTTTCTGCCCAAAATACTCTAAAATGCATCATTGTATAATATTATCTTGTACAGACATTAAGATATTGTTCCTTCTTCTAGGTTTATATCAAATAAAGCTGAATAAACTTGTTTAGCTGATGAGACAGATTAAATTAGATAGTGTGCTATCTAAAATAAACATTTTTCTTTTTTATCTCATACCAAAGTTAAAGCTTTACAATACAGACAACCTTACTATTAGTGAGATCAGTTTCATCACATCTTTAATTGGAGTTTGACCATTTTCAGTTTGTTTTTTTTTAACAGTCACTGTACGGACTTATGCTGACTTTCAGAGCTGGAGAAATAAATCTGAGTCTCAGGTGTCACACAGATATTTAAAGTTCTAGGGAATTACCAAGTTATATAAAAAGCAAAGCATTTTACAATTTAAAGATAACAGCTAAAGCTTACAATCTGAGCTTTAATTTTTATAAACATTTTTAAATGAAGCTACTTTCAGAAATAAAAGCATCAGACAGCTGTTTTATACTAAGAAATCGTAACAGAGGTTTTGTTCTGTTTCACTTTTACACAGCTACTAGAGCTATGTTAATTAACAGATAAAATATAATATATATTTGCTCTGTTTTTATTTTCAAGTTTTTCCTTGTTATAGATTGAACTCTGACCCCTAGCTGACCGTATATGCTTTTAGAGAGGCATTAGAGCAAAGCAATGCAACTGACAATTTGGCTGTTCTATGATCTGCAGCTTTCTAAGAGTAACTAAAACCATGACTAACAGCATTATACCATCGCTGCACGTCATACAGGAATCAGGAAATAACATGGACAGTGAGAACACTGCCAATTGTTTAGGACTTTTTTACAGCCCTTAAATGCTTGAATAATATTGCTTTGCCTATATGAATTTAACCAGAAACAGGGTAGTAAAATCTATTTTAACCACTTTTAATAGTTCCCAAACACCTCCTATGCAATAGGTTAAACTGTTTTAGCACCTAACTTATAGAAGGTGAAAGAACAAATTATTTGTAACAGTTTTCACCTTAACAGTAAGAAGACTTGCCTTCTGAAATAAAGGAGGCGAAGGCCAAGGACATTTACAAGGACATTATTCTGATGTAAGATCTATGTTTTCTAGACAGAGTATTCAGATGATTAAGGAAAACCTTTTTAAAAAAACCTTTACATTAAGAACAGACCAACAATCCATGTTATTTTAACAGGGAGAAAAACTAAACTTTCCTTTTGTGTGAATACCTGGCTTGATGCTAAAGCTTTCTTCTTTAAAATATATGATAAAGAGATTAAATTTTGGTCAGCATTAACTATAATGGATGATTTACTCTCCTAAACTCTGTCTTCACAACTCTCTGCATTTCAATCAGAGCTTATAGGAACAATGACTGTAACAAAAATTTTCACTTTCTCCAACTCTCTCCTATTTCCTTTCAGAGCTTGTAGTCAACAATGACTATAACAAACAAAATCCATTCCATTAAACTTTCCATCAATTTTCATATCCACTCCACCTATAGCTTAATTTATATAGACTGCACATAATTAGAAATAAATTTGATAATAAATTCACAAAACTTTTGAACCTCATATTTCCTTCCAATAACAGTACTCATGAAGGGCAGAAGAGACAGAGATACTACAAAATAATGGAAGAAGGAAGAAATTTATGGTTTGGTTTAGAACACAGTGAGGCACCCCTACGCTCCATACTCAGAACACTCAAATGACTATTTACATTATGCCTAAAATCTCTCAGTCCAATTCAGCACTACCTCCAAAGGTTAGAAAAGTCCCAAGTTTGAAATATAATCACCTGTTTGATATTTTAGGGATTTATATCCAGAAAAAAACTCAACATTTTTACTCAACATTATTTCCAACTGCTAAATAATACCAGGAATGTTAGTTTACAAAATCATTATGGCTTCTAAAAAACTAGATTATAGTTCTATTTATATAAATGCTGCTTTTTAATTTAAAGGTCCTACCAGCGTCATCTCTTCTATGAGGTCTTCTTAGGTCATTCTTAACTATCTGCTTTTTTAATTTTTCCAACATTTGAATTCCTTCATCTTACTGTCTTACACTATTCCCTGGTACAAGTATATTCTAACTAGAATATAAACTCTTTGAAGCTAAGAATTAGGTTTCCCTATTTATGGCAGCATCTGCAAACAGAAATACACTGGTTGACATTAACAAAGCCACTGCAGAGCAAATTCCTCTACATACTGAATGAAGTAACATATGGCCAAGTAAAAAAGCCAGATTTTTTGAAATCCAGGTAATCAAGGTTATAAAAAAATCCATTTATATTTCTTACTAAACTGATTTCTTAAATAGGATATATTTGAAGCATCAGCATATTCTTAATTTTATTATACATTATATGTGTTATATTACTAGGTACATTCTCCAGCTTATGTAACTTAACCTATCTAGTTAAGCTATTTTAAGAGGAATTTTCAGACTGTATTTATAATACTAGGTTGTTTTATTAGTAAGCTCTTATAGATTTAGGAAGAACACCCCAAGCAGATAAAATTGCACTTGTTCAATTCAAAATCCATTATAAAATTTCTTTTATTGGGGGTAAAAAAATCTTTGTTTTCATAATATCTTAAAGTTACAAACAATTTTTAAAGTATATTGACTTTTTTATTTTTTTAAATTGTTGATACCATGTGGTATTCTTTTAGGGGCATTTCATTTTATTTATTTATTTTTTTAATTTGCATATGGGCAGGAGGCACCAGGGATCGAACTCCAGACCTCCAGCATGACAGGTCGGAGCTCTGCCTGCTGAGCCATGGCAGCCGCCCAGTATATTGACTTTTGTTCTGGTTTGCTAGCTGCCAGAATGCAACACACCAGAGACGGATTGGCTTTTAATAAAAGGGGATTTATTTTGTTGGTTCTTCAGAGGAATGGCAGCTAACTTTCATCTGAGGTTCTTTCTTACATGGGAAGGCACAGGATGGTCTCTGCTGGTCTTCTCTCCAGGCCCCTGGGTCCCAACAACTTTCCCCAGGGTGACTTCTTTCTGCACCTCCAAAGGCCTGGGCTGAGCTGCAAGTGCTGAGATGAGGAATGCCAAGCTGCTTAGGCTGTGCTACGTTGAGTCTCTCATTTAAGCACCAGCCAATTAAGCCAAAGGTCACTCATTGCAGCAGACACGCCTCCTAGCTGACTGCAGATGTAATTGGCAACAGATGAGGTTCACGTACCGTTGGCTTATGTCCGCAGCAACAGAACTAGGTACGCTCACCTGGCCAAGTTGACAACTGAAACTAACTAACACAACTTTCAAGTTCTGGAAAATATGCTGCAGTTGTTTAATTTGTTCTCGGCTTAAATCCAGGAAAACTTTTCCATGTCTCTCAAAGATCTTTCATTTACTTACCGAAATTTGGTAATTAGATTCTATTCAGTTACTCCTATCTCAAGGCTATTTATATTTTAATAATGATCTCATTACTACAGCTATCATTGCAAGGTATTATTGGAAAAAAATAATATTAACAAACATAACCCATTCTGTAACATGGAATAACATTTTTAATGTAATATAAGCATAACATTTTTAATGCTTACCATTTCTAATCTCCAGGCCCAGGAATAAAGAATTCTAAACCACACCTCACCATATCTTCCTGTGCCTATCCCTCTCTCCATATGTGCTTTAGGTGGTTAGGCCTTCGGGCAAAGATATATGGCACAGAAAGAAACCAGGCTTGTTGGATTTACAGTTTTAGGTGAAGGTCATGGAATTTTGAGAGTCCCTATGCCCTTCTTTAACTATTTCCAATATTCAATGTATTTTACTATAAGCTGTGACCAGGACTATTGGAAACAATCTTTGCTTTTCCTAGAGACAGCCCTTTAGTAGTTTTCTACTGCCTTAAGGAAATTTCAGGGACAGTTTCTTCCTAATGTCCAGGTTTATTTACAGGAGTTACAAAACCATGGTTTTGAATCTTGCTGTTCTGAGAGTTTTCTCTTTTTTACTCTTTTTCTTCAGAAGTATCCATTTATATATCTATATTTACATCAGGCACCTAATTATTTCTAAGCAATTCAAATAGAGTTCTTGAAGATTTTCTCATTCATCTGTTATTACCATCTAGAGGTATGAGAATATACATTGAAAATGCAGGCAAACACAAATAGTAGCAGAGTTACACAAGAAACAGAAAAACAAATACTTTGGAGAGGGACAAATAAAGGATTGAATATATTATCTCATCCCATTTCTACCTTTTTTGTAGAACTTAACTGTACTATCTTTAATTTTAACTGTAATGGTAGTATTCTCATTTGAAATCATTTTGAGGTGACATTATGTTACAGAAATAAACCCTTTTTATAATCATCACTAAACTCTTTTCAATTTTCAATACAGCCCAAAGGTTCCCTTTTTAAAGGATGTCCATAATCAGTAACCAATTAGGGATGTCTGACCAATGCAAAAACCATCCAACAAATTTAAACAAACACAACATTTATTGTATTTAAGTAACACATTGTTCTAGTTTGCTAGCTGCTGGAATGCAATATACCAGAAACAGAATGGCTTTTAAAAAGGGTAATTTAATAAGTTGCTAGTTTACAGTTCTAAGGCTGAGAAAATGTCCCAATTAAAACAAGCCTATAGAAATGTCCAACTAAAGACATTCAGGGAAAGATACCTTGGTTCAAGAAGGCTGATGAAGTTCAGGGTTTTCTCTCAAGTGAGAAGGCACAAGGTGAACACAGTCAGGGCTTCTCTCTTGGCTGGAAGGGCACATGGTGAGCACGGCATCATCTGCTAGCTTTCTCTCCCGGCTTCCTGTTTCATGATGCTCCCCGGGAGCATTTTCCTTCTTCATCTCCAAAGGTCGCTGGCTGGTGGACTCTCTGCTACTTGTGGCTATGTCATTCTCTGCTCTCTCTGAATCTCCCTTTCTCCAAAATGTTTCCTCTTTTATAGATTCCAGTAAACTAATTAAGACCCACCAGAATGGGTGGAGACATGCCTCTATCTAATCCAGTTTAACAACCACTCTTGACTGAGTCACATCTCCAGGGAGATGATCTGATTACAGTTTTAAACATACAGTGCTGAATAGGGATTAGTAGAAACAGCTGCCTTTACAAAATGGGATTAGGATTAAAACCTGGCTTTCCTAGGGTATGTACATCCTTTCAAACCAGCTCACACACCAGTTAATAACTAGACCAAACACACCAACTAACAAACAGACACTAAATGCTTAACACACTGATTAACAATTAAACAACACTTAACTTAAACAGATCTACTTAATTTCATTAAACACCTGTTAATGGTTGGATTAGGTCAGAGCTTCAAACCCTGGATAGTACAGTACCCAAAAACAGGTGCAGAGGTCAGAGGAAAGGGCATTATTCTGGAAGTATGACACTGGCCTAGGTCAAGGGAACTTAAAACACTTGTTCACTCTCTGATCCACTTTTACCCTGAAACCCACTCACCCAGTCAAATGTCTGGACCTGGAACTGAAAATGGTTTTCTAAGGGGCCAGGAGTCTCTGGAGTGCTGACAGCACAGAGAACCCCAGTCGCTGAGCCTCTAGACTAAATTCAGTCCAGCAGCTGTAAAATGCTAGGTTACCTGGCTCACCTGCTCTGCTGGGGCTCCAGGGCCTCAGGCATTCACCCCAGCCCAGGGTTGCCAAATTGTTACCAGACAATGGCCATGGACCTTTTTGCCTGATGCATGCAATAACCAATTCCTGAGACACCGGGGCTTCAAAGAGAGAAACAGTTTATTACTAGGTGCGTAGTAGGAGATGGCCTATTGGCCCAAAATCTGTCTCTCTGAACTGCAGTAACTGATAGTTTTATCAAAGAAAAAGCAGGCATGGTTTAGGATAATGAGCGCAGTGGCCCCAGATGACATCATTAGATGTGATCTAATTATTGAGCGTGTGCAGATTAATGACACGCTTTGTCACAGAATGTGTGTAAGAAAATGGTGGAATGAGGTCTGGGGGCCTTGTTGGTTTAAGTCTAGGCTACTGTGCATGCCAGGTGGGCCCCTTTGGTTAGATCCAGTCTCAGTTATCAAGATAACTTTAGATTTGGGGTGGGGTAGTTCTGAGCTGATCCAAGACCCTTCATTAATAAACATTAGGGACTGTTTTTAGTGATTACAAGACCCTAAATTTGAAAAACTGGATAAATGGGTACAAATGAAGGTTAGTCACAAAGTTTTTACAACCTCAAGGGCAGAAGATAAGGCTATACAACCATTATCAGAGATCAGGGCAGCTGGATTGCAATTTAGAGATTTCAGGAATTTCCCTCTACCTGTTCCAATATACCAGACAGAAAAAGGAATACCTGTATAATGATTCAGTAATCAAAATCATCCCTTAAAACCTGATTTCTCAGTTACAGCTAGACCTTGAAAGTGTTACACTTTAGACTAAATGCTCCCTTTAGTGATTATGTCTGATGGTTGATACAATTTTAGTTGCTACCTTGTCTTATTGCCTTAGCTTTCTCAATTCCTTCTAGCTCCTCAGGTCAGTATTATTGGGGAAAATAATTAAAAATAAAATCTCCTGCCATTCCAGAGATTCCTCTCTGGAAAGATAGAATATTGAAGCAGTTTTATTTTTGAATGAGTATTGAATAAGACTGCAATGTTCATCACAGGCAATCCATGAAAGAGATTATAACCACAGGAAGAAATACCACCCTTTTTATATAGGCAGGGAGATAGAACCCATTACTTACAATGTTCTCAAGTTAAGTCATAGCTTGTCCTTAGGTAAGACAAGACAGCACCATTTGCTATGCATAGTTCAACCTAAATTCTCCTGTATTTTGAAGTGGTCATCTGTATTAGCTAATTACCTTTATCTAAAGAAAAGTAAAACTCATATCTCTAAAAAAAGCAAGTAGTTACAATTTGGAGTCAGGCACCTGCATTAAACTCTCACAGAGACATGTAAAGCACTATTTCTTGATATGTATAATTCAAAGAGTTGACTCCAAACCATTTCCTGGCTTGTAAAAGTGGCAATAGTCATATTTAGCTTTTTAAAAGGCTTATATACATTCAAAAGGTGGTAGAGAAAGGATTTAAAATAAATTTTCTAAAGGAAATGTTTTAATAAAAGGGAAGGGGGGGTCTCTTTCTCTTTTGGCACCATGGAATATTCAAATAAATTTTAGAGTTGTATTTACCTTTATGTTCTATAACAATGATTCTCAAAAGGGGGGCAATTCTGCCCCAAGAGTTCACTTGACATACTCTAGAGATATTTTTGGTTATCACAAAATGGGGTGAGTTCAGATGTTTAGCAAGTAAAGGCTAGGGATGCTGCTAAAAATCCATATGCACAGGCAATCTTGTACAACAATTACCCAGACCAATATGTGAATAGTGCAGAGGCTGATAAACCCTGCTCTACAAGGAAGGTTACCACATAACTCATCATATAAATTGTAATACTTTATAGAATGAAAAGTTGGTGTTATTATTAATTAAACCAGGACAACAAACCTATACGTGATGTATAGTCACCTTGTCTATAAGCTAACTGCCAATGATTGACTGTGAAGAATTTTGCTTGTGTTATTATTGACAGAATCTCTCAGGATACGCTGTTAAGCATTGAACAATTGACTTTCTACAAGAATTGGGAGACCCCTGATTTGTAGTGTTTGTGATCTCTATGTTTAAAATCTGCCAGAATGGTCAATTTCAAGCTACCAATATGGCATCACTAAATATGGAATTGAGAAGAGATGCACAATAGCACACCAAATAATAAAATATAGCAAATCATTAGGGAGTGATGAATTTGGAAAATTTATTAACTTAGTTTTAAATATGATTTGTTTCATTATAATTTTATAAGTTAATTCTTAATAATGGCTATTTTTAACAATTGACTCGCAAATTTAACACTGGGCTTTCATGAGCTGGCACAAGCTGGTTCTAGCACACCTGTGTCACTTATTTTATGATTCAACTGGAAATAAGAACTCATTTCCTAGCTCTTGTGGTATTGCAAATAAATACAAAGGGAAAGGATTTTTTTATCTCTTTTTCAAATGCTAAATGCACCTCTACCCAATTCTCCTTCCACCCATCCCTACTCTAAAAAGAGGCAATGTTACCCATATAATTGTGCAGAGCTCAGAGTGTTTGTTTTGCCATACTTTGTCAGTGGAAAGGGTTAACTCAGAAGCAAGAATTATGCATCACTTTGTCTCTGTTACATCTGGCCTCAGTGTGGCAAGCAGACTTAAACATGGTCTAGCCCCTTGGGGAAATCCTCTTTAGTCTCTTGAACAAGTTCTTTCACTCAGCCATCAAGAGGCCAGCTCACACTCTCCCACTGCAAGCCCTGTATATATAAGCCTTTTAAAAAGCTAAATATGACTATTGCCACTTTTACAAGCCAGGAAATGGTTTGGAGCCAACTCTTTGAATTATAAACATCAAGAAATATAGTGTCTTATAGGTTTTTGTGAGAGCTTAACATAGGCACCTGACTCCAAATTGTAACTACCTGCTTGTCTTAGAGATATGTTTTACTTTTTTTTAGATAAAGGTAATTAGCTAACACAGATGATTAGCTAACACAATTAGCTAACACAATTTAAGTTGAACTAAGCATATAGCAAATGGTGCTGTCTTGTCCTCTTACCTGAGGACAAGCTGTGGTTTAACTTACGAGCTTTAATTAAGAGCTTGCCCATTCTCAAGGTGGAGATTGAGCTTGGGCAGGAAGAGGAGATGCCCACATAGGCCATGACCTGAGTGCCATGCCCAACTCAATTCAGCCTTTATATAGATAGCCTGTGGTTCCTATGCAGGGATTTTGATAAAAGACATCAGTCTTGTCAAAGGCAAATTGGAGTCAAGTATGCAGACTACAGCATTTTATTAGGGACACTAAAATTTTGCTGCAGCAAAAGCCAGAATGGAAGTCAGGGATCTAGGGATGGTAAACTATTTTTATAGATATCAATAAGAAGTTTTAGTGTGATTTCTATTGATTAGACAGAGGATGGGTTTAGAGCAGATGGACTTGACTTTGCATTGGGTTAAAGATGGTAAACTAGAGGCTTGATATGAATGGACATTTCAAATTTCAAAAAATAAAGAGGAACCTTAACAGGGCATATTTTTTTTTAGTTTAGCTTAGTTTTGTTTTGTTTTGACTCTGAGGTGCCCCCAGGGCTTTCTCTATACAATTTTATCTGTCTTAATACCTGCTGTTTTGGAGACACCATTCCTAGAAGTTCCCAACTATAGAAGCAGTTGGCCTTTTCAACCCTTTAAGGCTCCAGATTATAGGACTCTGTCAGTTCAGAACATGACTTAAAAACATCTCCCTCATTAAAAAAAAAAACTGAGGGAAAAAAACAAATGATCATCTCAATTGATGCAGAAAAGACATTGACAAAATACAGCACCATTTCTTAATTAAAAAACACTTAGAACACTAGGAATAGAAGAAAAGTTCCTCAACATGATATAAAGCATATGCTAGCCCACAGCTAATGTCCAATTTAATGATGAAAGACTGAAGGCTTTCCTTCTAAGATTAGAAACAAGACAAGGATGCTCACTGTCACCACTGTTATTCAATATTGTACTGGACATTTTTGCCAGAGCAATTATGCAAGACAAAGAAATAAAATGTATTCAGATTGGAAAGTAAGAAACAAACCTTTCCCTATCTGTAGATGATACAGTCCTTTATGCAGAAAATTCTGAAAAATCCACAACAACACTCCTAGAGCTAATAAATGAATTCAGAAAAGTAGTGGGGTACAAGATGAACACCTCAAAATCAGTAGTGTTCTTATACAAAAGCAATGAACATTAGAAGAATAAATCAAGAAAAGAATTCCATTTACAATAATAATCAAAAGAATCAAATTCTTGGGCTAAATTTAACCAAGGAAGTAAGGGACTTGTACACAGAAAACTGCAAAATATTGTTAAAAGAAATTAAAGAGGACCTAAATAAATGGAAATATAATTCATGTTCATGAATTGAAAGACTAAATGTCATTAAAATATCATTACTGCCTAAAGCAACTGATAGATTCAATGCAATCCTAATCAAAATTCCAACCAACTTTCTTTGCAGAAATGGAAAAGCCAGTCATCAAATTTATATGGAAGGTTGAGGGGCTCTAAATTGTCAAAACCATCTTTAAAGAGAAGAATGAACTTGGAAGACTCACACGTCCCAATCTTAAAACATATTGCAAATGTACAGTAACCAAAATGGCATCACACTGGCACAAGGACAAACATAAAGACCAATGGAACAGAACTGAGAGTTCAGAAATCAACCCTCAAATTTATGACCAACAGATTTTTGACAAGGTGGCAAAGACTACTCAATTAGGAAAGAACAGCCTCTTCAACTAATGGTGCTGGGAAAACTGGATCTCCATTTGAAAAAGAAAAAGAAAAAGGAGATCTTTACCACACCCCATACACAAAAATCAACTCAAAATGTTTCAAAGAGCTAGAATTATCTAACTTCTAGAAGGAAGCATCTTTAGGACATTGTGTTAAGCATTGGTTTTTTTAGACTTTACACCCAAAGCACAAGCAACAGAAAAAAAAATAGATAATTGTGATCTCATTAAAATTAAAACCTTTTGGATCTCAAAGGACTTTATCATAAAGATAAAAATACAACCTATGCAATGGGAGAAAGCATTTAGAAACCACATATAACACTTAAAGTATTAATAATCAGACTATTATTATATTAAGAAATTTCTTCAACTTAATGAAAAGGCAATTAAAAATGGGCAAAAGACTTGAATGGACATCTCTCTAAAGAAGATATACAAGTTGCCAGGAAGCACATGGAAAGATGTTCAATATCATTAGCCATCGGGGAAACCAAATTAAAACCACAATGAGATACCATGTCACACCCATTAGAATGACTGATATTAAAAAAAAAAAGAAAAACAGACAATAGCAAGTGATGGAGAGGATGTAAAAAAAATAGGAACACTCATTTTTGCTGGTGGCAATGTAAAATGGTGATCGCTGCAGCCTATGTGAAAGACAGTTTGGTGGTTCCTCAGAAAACTAAATATAGAACTATCATATCACCTGGCAATCCCAATACTAGGTATGTACCCAAAAGAATTGAAAGCAGGGACTCAGGTAGATAGTTTCACACTGATGTTCAGAGCAGCATTTTTCACAATTGTCAAAAGATGGAGACAACCCAAGTGTCCATCGACTGATGAACGGGTAAATAAAATGTGGTGTAGACATACAATGGAATATTATTCAGCCATATAAAGGAATGAAGCCCTGATCCATGCAACAACATGGATGAATCTTGAAGACATCATGTTGAGGAAATAAGCCAGACACAAAAGCACAAATATTGTATGATCTCACTGATTTGAAACTATTAGAATAAGCAAACTCACGGAGTAAGAGTCTAGAATATAGGTTACCAGGGGATGTGGTGGGGATAGGGAATGGAAAGTTAAGGCTTAAAATGTATTGAGTTCCTGGGGGGACCCACGGTGGCTCAGCAGGCAGAGTTCTCGCCTGCCATGACAGAGACCTGTGTTCGATTCCTGGTGCCTGCCCATGCAAAAACAAACAAACAAAAAATGTATAGGGTTCCTACTTGGAATAACAGAAATGTTTTGGTAATGGATGGTGGTGACTATAAAATATTGTGAATGCAATTTACAGCACTGAAATATTTGTCTGAATGTGATTGAAGGAGATCTTATATTGTATATATGGTGACAGAATAAGCATTTTTTTAAAATATCCATGGAACTACACTACACAAACAGTGAACCCTGGATTAAACCATGACATTAATTAATAGTACAATTATAAAAATTTGCTATCATCAATTATAACAAAATACTGCACATTAATGCAAGGTATTGGTGGTGAGGTGGTATGTGAGAATACAGTATTTTATGCATAACTGTTGTGTAAACTCACAATTTCTCTAATAAAGAAGAAAAAAACAAATAAAATAGCACCTCCCTTAGTAGAACTATAGTCTCTTCCATCTTTGCTTTCATGGTAGTCTAACTGTAGTCTGTATTTATTTAGGAGTTTGTTAAAAACAGTAAGAGGAAGGCAGCAAACACCAGAATTGTGATTTTTCCTACTATTTCCCACTTGACACATGTTCTGCCTTCCAAAGTGGGCAAGTAAAAACCCCAATAAATTACTATTGCATAAGGTGGATCAATAGCTTCCCCAGTGAAATATCTGTTTGTTAACCACTGATTTATTTCCATTATGTCAATGTCACTCTCTAAGTTTTGTTACCTGCACAAAAGTTTTAGGTACCAGCTTTTGTAAGTATTTGTTAGAAGTAGGTTTTTGAGTAAGAAAGACACAAACAACAATGGGTTGAATAAAATATTTATAGATTTCTCTCTCATTTAAAAGCCCAGAAGATTTTGATATTTCAACACAGGGCTAGTAGGTGCTCTGTTACCTGAAGATCTCAGGGTCCCTTTTCCGCTTTGTCGCTTTGCATCTCTAGGTGTGGCATGCAGCCCTTGGCACATGTTCAAAGCTGTCAGTCATGGCACCCATATTCCAGAATAGAGGGCAAAACCAAGAAGGGATCAATGAACATGAGCCCATATAGTTTTCAAAGAATGCAGACACATAATACTTCTGCTTACCTTCTGTGGTATATTAGATAGCGCTGTAAATGTTCACCATCCATCTCTGTCATGGGAGAAGTACATTTCCTTGTCCCATTAGTGTCAGCTTAGACAGGTGACTTGCTTTGGCTTCAGAGTGGTCGGAGAATATTTCCCCCTCTCTTTGACTTTAGGTTTGACCCTATACCTTGTTTTGGTCGATCAAAAATTAGTGGATATGTCATAAATAGAGACTTAAGAGTGTTGAGTAGTTAAGTTCATTCTGTGCTTCTGCCTTTTGCCATGAAAAGAACATGAGTTGGGGAACTGCTTGTTCAAGGAGAATAAAGGATACATGAAGCTTACTGGGACTCAACCCATAGCTTACAAGCCCTAGTTTAGTCCTATATCATCTGAACTTCTATTGAACCTGCGATGTTTGAGCAAGAAGTAAATGCTTATTGTCGTAACATTTAAGTTTTAGGGTGACTTCTTACACAAGGCTGTTTTGGCAATAACTGACTAAATCCTACTACCCAGAATTTAGTCTTATGATTTTTCCTATCTGTTAGGGAGACTTTTAAATGAAAGCATTTTTTCTGTCATATTCTCTAATTTAAGAAACATTTTTTTTTATTACTAAAGAAGAAAGTGGATAGTGGGGAACAACAAGAAATGTCTATTATCATTACTGAATTTTTAATAAGTGTATTAGTTTGTAAGCTACAAGAATGCAAAATACCTTTTAAAAAGGGAATTTAGTAAGTTGCAAGTTTACAGTTCTAAGCCTATGAAAATGTCCAAACTAAGGCATCGAGGGAAAGATACCTTAATTCAAGAAAATGATGGGTCAGGAATTCCTTTGTTAGCTTGGTAGTCATGTGACTGGCATCTGCTGGTCCCTTGTTTCTGGGCTCAGTTGCCTTCAGCCTCTGTTCCTGTGGGGGTTCTTCACTCTGCTTCTCCAGGGTTGGCTTTTATCACTTGGCTTCCCTTGGTTCTCTCCAGGTTCTGGCTTATTTAACATCTCATGGGAAGGCACACGACAATGTCTGCTGGGCTCCAACCATCTCCAAACATCCATGCCTCTGTCCTCTCTGTCAGCTCTGATTCTCTCCAAATTGTTTCCTCTTTTAAAGGATTATAGTCAACTAATCCAGAACCACCCAGAATGGGTGCAGTCACAGCTCCATCTAACCAAAAGATCACACCAACAACTGGGTGTGCCACACATCCATGGAGATATCTAATCAAAAGTTTCTGCCATACAATATTGAATCAGGATTAAAAGAATCAGCTTCCCCCCACAAGAATGAATCAGGATTAAAACATGGCTTTTCTGGGGTTCATAATTCTTTCAAACTGGCACAATAAAGCATCTATTTTCCTTGCTTTTTTAAGTCTACAACAGTGATTAACTACCTTTGTAAGAACAAGTTGGCCTGCCTTCCCTGGTGTCTGTAAGTTCTGTGGGATTGGTGCTGGACATCAGGTACAGCCACATTTGATAGACCTGTGTTGTATCAGGATTTATTAAGTAGAATTATCATTGAGAAAATACTCAGTGTAATAGAACTAACACCATAAAACATGAAGCTGTGTTTCAGTGAGAAGGTACTCATAAAAATGTGATATATTTGTGCATAAAATCATATTTGAAACATCCCTTAAAATGACTGGTTCCTGAAGTGTTCATTTACTGAAGTGATTTAAATGAAGTCATTGGAGTTAACATTATTGTGAAAGGGGCCTATTAAATCTTCTTTTAGAGTTAGTAAGAGGCTCTAAATAGGAGAGCCTATTTAGATACAAAGGCTTGATATTTACCTAATGGTGCCTGATTTTATTCTGTGTATATGAAATAACTGAGCAGCAACAGTGAAGTCTTTATGCACCTGATTGGAGCTCTTGACCAAAGCAGGGAACAAGAGAAATCTAGGTTAGAATAAGCAAAATAAAATACAACTTTACAGCCTCCTCCCTGCTCTAGTAGAGCCTTGAGTCACCTGAGATGGTCTATATACTTTTATAACCTTCAAACTCCTTCTGATGGTAATCTCATGTCCCAGCTTGTCTAGGATATGGCGTCCAGCTATTCAGTTGAGCAAGCACTGTCCTGATTGTTATTGTGAGGATGTTACATAGGTGGATTTGTATCTATAATCAATTGATTGCACCTGTGGCTGATTCCACCCATGCTCAACAAAGAAAATTGTACTCAGCAATGTGGGGTGTCTCCTCATCCATGCTGCTGTAGGTCTTGAAAGACAGAACTGAGGATTTCAGAAATCAGAAAGAAGAATTTCTGCCTCAATTCAGTTAGCCAGCTTCCCCTGGAGAATATGGACTTGCCAGACTTTTATCAGAAATAGTAAGACCTTTATCAGAGTTTCCAGCTTTTCAGCCTGCCCTATCAAATTCAGGCTTGCCAGGCCCCACAGTTGTATGAGCTAATTCCTGTAATTAATAAATCTCTCTCTCTCTTGCTCCCTCCCTGTCTTAGAGAGAGGAGAGAGGAAGAGAGGAAAAGACAGAGGGTGAGGGAGAGGGAACAATTAGCTCTGTATCTCAGTAGAACCCTGACTGGTACACTCCCCCAGTGACAATGCTGTTGATGAACGTACTGAGAAGAGTGTAGTGGATGATTGGAATTCAAAAGTAGAGCGGGAAAAATGGACCTGGAATTTAGTAGAGCATGTTTCTCTAACTACTCTTAATTTTCAGAGAAATCTTTTCCATTCTTATACTTTAAATTTTCCTGATGAATTTATAATTGTTTTGCATAATTAAAAATCCTGGTTGGGATTTTGACAGTAATTGCTTCAAATGTAAAAGTAATTCAGGTAAATTACTGATAAGAATATTACAGTTTTTACATTAATCTTCAGCAATCTTTCTCTCTCCAAACAGATATCACCAGGTGAGGATGCAGCATGACTCTGGAAGAAGCCCCATGGTTTGATTTGGTGATTAGGTGTTCTCTCTGCTCAGTTCATTCCAGTCAGTTGCTGCAAAGTTGGTTGAAGCTCCCTTCTGTCCACTAGCTCATCTCACTTCTATTTACTTCTACTGTGGGGGGTTAAAAGTTTAGTAAAAAGAGGGTGGGCCATGGTGGCTCAGCAGATAGAGTTCTCACCTCCCATGCTGGATACCCAGGTTCAATTCCCAGTGCCTGCCCATGCAAGAAAAAAAAAGTTTAGTAGAAAGGAAAGATGGCATGTCTATGCAGTGTTGTTTGGCATTGCTCAGCCCTACCAATCTTTGACGGGAATGGCTCAGGATCTCAGTCCTTGTTGTTCCAAAAAAAGGGTGGTTTATTAGAATCTCACAGGATCTAATCATTTACTTTAAGAAAATTCTTTAAGAAGTTTGATATTAAGAGATTTACATACACCAATTCTTGAAGCTTTCCCTCAATGTGATTCAAATTTCACAGTATTTGGGAAAAAACTCTCCACAGTCTATATAATTGGGGTTGTGTCAGTTTCCTGATTTCATCTTAGCTTAGGCCTGTTTTTACCATGTTTTACTGATGTTGCTGAACTTGATTGCTAATATTTCATTCATCATATTTGTCATACTTATATTCATAAATTCTGTTTTAATTTTGTTTCATTTTCTTTCAACATAGTTATGTAAAATTATTATATTATGTAATAAAACATTTTATTTTAAGTCACAATATTCTTTTGTAACATATGAATTATATTATTAACATACTGATTAATTAATTTGTGGTAACACTTTCCATCTTTTCTATAATGGGTCCCTTTAGGTTGTATAGAACCATACAAGCTAAGGAGCTAAAAATTACTAGTATCAATGCTTTCCTTGGACCTGTATGAGCCAGCAGGATAGAATGGCTCAGATCCTGTATGAAGATTACTGCCAAGGCCCTAGAAAAACTGTCTGTCCACAGATTAAGAACTCTAGCCATACAGATCCCAAACAGCCAATCATCAGTTCAAGTAAGCTGAAGGAAAACCAGTCACTTCAGCAAAGACTTGGTTGGAATTACCCAAGGCTTGTCAATCAGTGAGTAGGAGTCAAGTGGACAAGACCGACAGCCACTTGGCTGACCTTGAAAGGTTTTATGTGTAGTTTTGGCATGATGTGCACCCCACATCTACTCCAAACTGGAATTGCCCAGATCATCATAAACAAGATCTTTAATTACTGGTCTCTCTGGTCCTAAGGAGTGGCTGGTACCTGGGAATACATGTCCTGTGTTTTCCTGCACATTTTGGGAGCAGGGGTTAACCCTGCAGGGTGTATGGTCTTGCTGTAATCTCAGCACTGATACTGATGTCAAGTAGATGCATTGTTTGCAGGTCAAATTTTTTCTTTTTTTTTTTTTGTTTCTTTGTTAAAAATAGAGATTTTTTCTCTGTCTCTATACCACAAAGATGATACTTATTTCTCATTGGACTTTCAACAGAGCTTTATGATTAAGATTAGCTCCTTTGATTTCTGGGCTCTCATCTTGGGTTCATTTTAGCAAATTGGAGGCAAAATAAGTGTACTCAAGTCACACTTTCTTCCTCAGTCATAGAAAAATAAGTGAAAAAAGAGGCCCTTTTAAAGTGCTCTTGTTATTTCTCCAGTTTTGACTTGCATTGATTTACTTTCATCCATACAAACTGTTAGCAGGAAGGTCACAAAGAACCCTTCACTTCTTTAAGTGTGGTAATAGCCTCTCAATAGAAACATGGGGTTAATACAGATATTTCATCATTTGGGGATTTTTGACTAATAGGAGGAATCAAGTGCTGTGTTTCAAGAAAGATCTCTCATTGAGTTGATTGGTTTCTTGAAATAAGATGTGAATCATGAAATTGATAGATTTACACATGATTTTACTCCCATTAGTTTATTGTAAAATAACAGAAATGGAAAATGTCCAGTTCAATCAACATAATCCCCCATCTATTCCTAAGCATCATGACTGAAAGGAGATGCATGTAAGTCACAAAATCTCTTTACTATTTTCTGTTGCTGGAGGGAAGAGGACACTAGATGCCCTGACATCTCTTCAGAAAATGGAGACCAGCCACAATGTTAGCATAAAGAAGGGAAAAAAATGAAGTGGGCCAGAAGAAAATGTAGGGAAGCATTTTCAAGACCTTGTGTTAGGCAATGGTTTCTTAGACTTTACACAAAAGCACAAGCAACAAAAGAAAACACAGATAAATGGAACCTCATCAAAATTAAAAACTTTGTCCTTCAAAGAATTTTATCATGGAAGTAAAACAATAACCTACACAGTGGGAGAAAATATTTGGAAACCATATAGCTGATAAAGGATTAATATCCAGAATATGTAAAGAAGTCTTTCAGCTTAACAAAAAAAAGACAAACAATTTTTAGAAATGAGCAAAATAGTTGAACAGACATTTCTCCAAAAACAATATACAAATGGCCAAAAAGCATGTGCGAAGATGCTCAACATTATTAGTCGTTATGGAAATGCAAATCAAAACCACAGTGAGATACCATTTCACACCCATAAAAATGGCTGATATTAGAAACATGGTGTTCTGGTCTAAAAGGATTATGTAGCCTAGAAAAGCCATCAGTTAATCTTAATCAATCTTGTGGTAGCAACCATTTCTTTTAATCCCTATTCAATAATGTAGGTTGGGAACTTGATTGGGTGAAAACTAAGAGAAATGACTCACCCACTTGTGGGTATTAACCTTTCATTAGAGGGAAGAGTGACTCCATCCACTCCAGGCGGGTCTTGATTAGTTTACTGAAATCCTTTAAAAGAGGAGGCATTTTGGAGAAAGCTCGTGAATGTCGGGAGAGCAGCAGAGCAGAGTCATGAAAACTACATAGTCCACCAAGCCAGCAACCTTTGGAGATGAAGGACACCCCCTCTTCATGAAGCAAGAGGCCTGCAGAGGAAGCTGAAAGACATCACCATGTTCCCCATGTGCCTTTCCAGTTGAGAGAAACCCTGAACTTCATCGCCCTTTCTTGAGTGAAGGTAACTTCTTGTTGGGGCCTTAATTTGAACATTTTTATAGACTTGCTTTAATTGGGACATTTTCTTGGCCTTAGAACTCTAAACTAGCAACTCATTAAATTCCCCTTTTTAAAAGCAATTCTGTTTCTGGTATGTCACATTTTGGCAGCTAGCAAACTAGAACACATGGAAAAATAACAAGTGTTGAAAAGGGTGCAGAGAAATAGACACATAATAGACACATTCATTGCATGTGGTGATATAAACTGGTGCAGCTGTTGTGGAAGATGGTTTGGTGGCTTCTCAGAAAACAAAGTATAGAAATGCCATATGACCAGGCAATCCCACTCCTAGGAACATACCCAAAAGAATAGAAAGCTTGGACTTGAACAGACATTTACACACAGAAATTCATTTCAGCATTGTTTACAATGGCCAAAAGATGGAAGTAATCCAAGTGTCCATGACTGATGAATGGATAAATAAAACGTGGTATATGCAATACAATGGAATATTATTCAGCCATCTAAAGGGATGAAGCCCTGATTCATGCAACAACATGGATGAATCTTGAAGACATCATGTTGAGCAAAATAAGCCAGACACAAAAGCACAAATGTTGTATGATCTCACTGATTTGAAACTATTAGAATAAGCAAACTCATAGAGTGAGAATCTAGAAGATAAGTTACCAGGGGGTGGGGTAGGGATAGGGAATGGGAAGTGAAGGCTTAAAATGTACAGGGTTCCTATTTGGAGTGATGGGAATGTTTTGGCAATCGATGGCAGTGATGGTAATGCAACATTGTGAATGTAGTTAACAGCACTGAAATATATAACTGAATGTGGGTAAAAGGACTGCTAGATTTTATATATGGTAACAGAAGAATTTTTTCTAAAAATCCACGCAATTACACTACACAAAGAGTTAAAAGTCCTAAGTTAAACCATGGACTTTAATTAATAGTACAAGTATAAAAATGTGCTATCATTAATTATAACAAATGTTCCACACCAATGTGAGGTATCGAGGGTGGGATGGTATATGGGAATCCATGTTTTATGCATGACTATTCTGTAAACTCACAACTTCTCTAAAAAAAAAAACATAAAGTGGGGCCATTTTTCTATTAAAAAAAAAAACACAAAAATCATCCAGACTGAGAGGTATGAGTAAGGGCCAGTGGAAAGAGGAAGCCAGGAAGGTGGCTAACTAGAGTAGCTCAACATTAGCCTAACTCCACGGAAAAGTTAGAGAAGAGACAGGAGGGCAACTGAGGCAGCAATTCGTGAGTGCAGCTGGCCTCGGAGAGCCTTCTGCACCACATGCAGCAGCCCTGGTTGCAGAGGCCGAGGAACTGAGGGGCAGAAAGCTGGAGCCTGGTGTGGAGGCGCAGAGCCACAAAGCCGAAGGGAGTGCACAGACAGGAGTTCAGGATTAGGAAGTAAGTCAGGTCACGTTCCTTTCGCACACTACTTTCACCAGCACAGCCCCATGACTGGCAACTCACCCCACACCCCATGCACCTGAATCCCATCACTCACTCCCATTCCCCGTGCTCCAAGTGCCCCCACCCCACCAGCCCCCAACGCATGTACCTGACCCAAATCCCCACCCCAAGTGCAGCCCAACCCGACTCTCCTGCACACCTCCTGAGCACTACCTCCCCCTCCCTTTCCCTGCAGGCCGTTGCCAGTGCATAAAGGTTGTGGGCACTAGCCTCCATACCTAGGCTACCCCTGACCCCCAATTGTAGTGTGCACACCCTCACCCTGAGCTCTGCACATCTATTTACAGCACTCCCAGGCTGACTCATATGCATGGCCCCCCAGTCATGTCATTCAGCTCTGGGAACCACCCTTTACAGCAGTCCTAGAATCACGCATGCACGCAGCCCTCAGCCTCACTTCGGAGCTCTGAGAAAGTGCCAATCTATGCAGCCGGGTCACATCTGCCCCCAATCCATGAGGGTATAATGCCGATCTGATGCCACAGCTCTACACATGC